>JAMYWO010000250.1:41539-58965 GCA_024220525.1 Cochliopodium minus
CCCTCCAATAGCTTCCTGAAAGCATTGGAGATCATGTTTTGATCTGTAGAGTTTGAGATGATCATCTTGGCCACATCCATGAAGCATCCATTATCAGCACAAATCAAACAAAAAATAGTTTGAGACAACTGATCAAGAATTTCTTATTTAATAAAAAAAAATTTTAAATTTGAAAAAAAAATTTTTAAATTTTTTACCTAAGAAATTACTTTCGGTTATTAGTTCAAAACAATTTATTAAAAAATTTTGTAGGACATTTTGTTCTTTGTATTTATTCAAAGATCCAAATTTAATGTGCGAACGGGCGTAGAGTTCAAGTGAAGAGAGGCAGTAGCGTAGAATTTTTTCAGAGTTTGATTTTTTAAGGCCAAAGTTGATAGAGTTACTTATTTTCAAGAAAAGAGTTGAATCACAAATCTTTTCACAAAAATCTTCCGTAAAGTTATTCTAAATAAAAATAAATTAAAAATTTTCAATTCAATAAAATAAAGTTTAAAAAAAAAATACAAAATTAATTAAAATTAATAATAGTAACAAAAAAATTTAAAAAATTAAAATCAATGAAAATAAAAAATTTAAAATTGCCAAAAAATTCAAGTAAGTAAAAAAGAAAAAAATTTTAAATTAATGAAAATAAATCAAAATAAAAAATAAAAAAAAGAAAAATGGAAAAATTAATTTAAATTTAATTTAAAAAATTACCAAAAAATTAAAGAATTTTTCAGAACACTTTGGAAAGTTGAGATAATCACTGGTGAAATAATTGAGAAAAGAATCAAAAATTCCAAAAAAAGCACCAAAAGAATTAGAATGGATTTCAGAGGCGAGATACTTTGAGATTTTAAGAATGGAGCAAAACAAATTGAGGATTGTCTTTGAGTTTTGATATTTTTCCAACTCGTTCATGGAGAAGAGAGCTTTGTTTTTTTGGTTGTTGTAGTCTTTTTGGTGGGCGAAGTAGCACTCGAGAATTTTGGTGGAGAACTGGAAAAGTTTTTCTACTATATTTTTGTTTTCCATGTCTTTTCCTATTTAAAAAATTTCATTATTTTTTATTTTTATTGTGAAATTTTTATTTTTATAATTTTATATTTTCATTTTTTATATTTTCATTTTTATTTTATTTTTTATTTTTATAATTTCATTTTTGATAATTTAGTTTAAATTTTATTATTTTTTAATTTTCATTTTTTTATTTATTTTTATTTTTTATTTTTATTTTTATTTTTTATTTTTTATTTTTGTCGGAAAAAATTTTTTTTTATTAGTTTTTAATTTTAAGTAAATTTTTTTATTTTTAAATTTATAATTTTTTTTAATTTTTTTTCATGTTTTATTTTATTGATTTATTTTTTTTGTTTTATTTTTTACCATTAACAATGCAGGGTGTTTGTTTTCTGACGAGAGAATCAACAAATTTGAGGATGGGAATGGAGATCTCCTTACGAGAGGAATAAATTTTCACCAAAGTGATAAAAAGTGTAAAATGATTCTCAAACAAATTATATGCCAACTTGTAATTTCTTTGATTTATTCCTTTTTTAAAAAAATTAATAAAAATAATTAAAATTAAAAAATAAAATCATTTGGTTTAAAAAATAAAAAAAATTGAAAATAAAATGAAAAAATAATAGAAATATTCAATGAAATAAAAAATAATGTCAACATTCTTGATAAAATAAATTTTTTGATAAAATAAAAAATAAAAAATAAAAAATAAAGATAAGTAAATAAAAAGTAAAAAATGAAAAATGAAAAATAAAAAATAAAAAATAAAAATAAAAATAAAAATAAAAATAAAAATAAAAATAAAAATAAAAATAAAAATAAANACGATATCATTTTGTCATATATCAAGTATAATAAATGATAGAAGATATTTTTGTTTCTTTCAAAAAAAATTTTTTGATTCACTCAAAAATATAATTCAATCAATTTACCTCCAGGTGCTACCCATACACACGGAAATGTCCTCAAATTCTTCGATCTTCTGGTCAATAAAATCTCTTTTTTCTTTGTATTCGGATTCAATCTCTCCACCAAGATGGATACAGCAACACGAATCTCTATCTTGGAATCCAATTTGATTTCCTTCAATCGATCATGACCGACATAGAAAGGACATGAACATGCATGTCGAAGAGGAGAATAATTTTTGAATTCATCCTCTTGATCCACTTTATCATTGATTGATTTGATCTTCATGATGAGAGTATTGGATGAGGTATCCATCTGATATGCACCATATAAATCATCATTTTCATTATGTCCAACGAATTTCCAAAAACATGTGGCATGGATGGGTTTTGCATTGATCAACTTCTCATCATATCTGCATACAAGCAATGTAGTGAATGATTCTTGTTGCTGATTTGGTATGATGGAGAGATCTTTTTTGATCTCCTTCCTATCTTCTTTCACATCATTATTATTTTTGATTTTTTTGGGATCAATAATTTGATCCTCTGGATTATCTGTTTTTCTTTTTTTATCTTCTTCCATTATAAAATTTTTTGTGAATCAATTTTTTTTATTTAATATTTTATTTTGAATATTTTATTATTTTGAATGTTCTCAATTATTTTTTGTATTTTATCAATTAATTAATTCATGAATTAAAATTTTTGGTTTAGAATTTTAAATAAAATGAATTTTTTCAATTTATAATTTATTTTTTAAATTTTTTTATTTTTATTTTTATTTTAATAAATGAAACAAATTTTTTTTTTTTATATTATTCCCATTCAAAATTTTCTTCAACATCTCCTTCATTTTCATTATCTCCTCCATCACCACCATCGTTGTCATCTTCGCCCTCATCACCTCCATCACCACCAGCATTATCGTCGTCACTGTCGGAAACACTAAAGTCGATTTGGAACTCGTCATCATTGAGACCCTCCGTGACGGATTGTACTTCAGAAGTGACCAGCTCAGAAGGCTTGTTTAAATTGTCTAAATTCTTTGAAATTTCAATTAGTTTTTCATCAGTGATGTTCACGAGAGACGGTTGATTTTCTTGAAGTACATTACTATTTTTTTTGAAAAAAAAAATAAAAAAATTATTTAAAATAAAATCAATTTAAAAAAAAATAAAATGAAAAATAAGAAAAAAAACTTAAAGGCTTTTTAAAAAAACAAAATAATAAAAATAATAAAAAAAATAAAAAAAATAAAAAAATAAAAAAATTTAACAAACGAAAAATTAAAAAATAAGAATATTCTTTGTTAATCTAAAAATTATTTGAATCTTATTTTAATCAAAGTTAAAATATTTTGTTTTTTTACCTTTGACTAACATCAGAATAAAGATTTTGAGGAATAGAAATGGAAGTAACTTCCTTCTTCTTTTCTCCTTCTTGAACTCCAGTTTTGAGGGATAACTCGGGAACTTCCTCGTACAAACAGGACATCATGATCACTCTTTGCGGGTGAGGTGGTTGAAACAAAGCCTCCGGGACCAATGGTGGACCAGCTGTGGTTGTTGCAATAAAAGAGGAATAATCTACCAATTCCTTTAAATCTATTTTTCTAAAAAAATAAAAATAAAATAAAATAAAAAATAAAAAATAAAAAATAAATAATAAAATAAAAAATAAAATAAAAAATAAAAAATTAAAAATAAAAAATTATTTTTTAAAAAATCATCAAAATAAAAATTTTTTGTGAGATCCAAATTATCATAATAAAATTTGTATATGTTGATTAACATTGATCCTTTATCACCATTTTTACTGACAAATTTTCAATAAATTAATACAAAATATTTCTAAAAAAAGGATATTTTATTTTAATTGACGGATGAAATAAAACCATACTTTATTTTAAATAAATTATAAATTATAATTTTTTATTTCAAGTATTAATTTTTTGTAAATAAATAAATTCTAATATTTTATTTTGGACAAACCTCTTTTTCTTGGACCAGTGATCATTTTCTATTTTCCTTTTTGGAATTAAAAAATTGACGGAATTACATTCTATCAAAGTATCTTCAAGCTTATTCTTGATGTCTCTCAGCTTGAGGGCTATGTTCTGTGTCTGCTCTTCATTGACAAGGATTTTTCTTCTTGTTTGGTTTATTTTTGTTTGTAATTCGTGTTTTAACTCGACTGTTATAAAAAACAAAGTTAATCATTTGGAATTTTGAAAAAGAGGATCAGATATAAATTAGTAAATTGATTTTTTCTGTGTTAATATTATTATTTTTTAGATTATTACTTTTAAAATTTTTTTTAAAAAATTTTTTAGTGAAAAAAGTAAAAAATGGAAAGAATTGCATCAAAATTAAAACCAAAAAGTTTCACTTCTAATAAATTTATGTAATAAGATGCTTTATTAGCATTCCCAAAAATTTTTTTGTTGGGAAACCATAAAAAAAGAATTATAAATATTATGATATACATTTCTCACAATGATTGAATCCTTGGGATATAAAAAGTCTAGAAAATTTGTTTGCTAATAAATTCATATAATTAAAATTATTTATTCAAGATTTTTCAACATTTTATAAAATTATCCCTTATACAACAATTTAATCGTTGAAAAATTTCATTGAGAATTTTTAACTTGTTTATATATTGTAATAATTTTAATGATTGGGAAATAAAATTACTTGATTTCAATTCTTCTTTCAATATTCTATCTTTCTCCAATAATTCTTTGAATATTTCGGTGGCAGATTTCTCGATTTTTTGATTGGATGTATTTTCCTCTATGATAGTATTGATAAGATTGGAAAAAGTAGCTTTAAAATCCAATAAAGCCTTCAAAGATGGTTCAGTCATTTATATCTCTTTAATCAGCCCAATTTTTTTTTATTTTTATTTTTTTATTTTTTTTTTATTCAAAAATTAAAAAATGATAAATCAATCATCAAGATCCAGATTGAGTTGGCAAAAATCGTTAATGTGCTTCAAAGAATCTTTAGGATTCTCGAACATGATCATATGAGAGCAATTCTCCACAATGACGTGCTCCTTGTTAGAAAGATGGCTCTCAAGTAACTGAGCTTGTTCCAAAGGAGTAATGAGATCAGAAGAACCAGAAATGATCAAAAAAGGGATCTTCTCGTTGATTTTGGAGATACTCTCGAAGATCTCGGGAGTGATCACAATTTTTTGGAGGAAGACTGCTTGGATCATATACATCGTGTTGCTTTTTGTGAATGTTTCTTCGTTTTCAATGATTTTCATGTCAGTGTTTGGATGCCAGTTCATTTTTCTCACTTTGTTTCTAATGAGAGGTCTTATCCTTTTTTAAAAATGAATAGTTTTTAATGATACTGAAATTACATGAAAATAAAATGAAAAATAGTTTTAAAAGATAAAAAAATTACATGAAAATAAAATGAAATGAAAAATAGTTTTAAAAGATAAAAAAAGATAAATAAAAAAAATCGAAAAAAAAATAAATTTTTATACTAAAATTCAAATAAAAATAAAATAAAAAATCTTTTTACCATTCGAGAATGTAGTGATGAGCATACCTTTTTTATTGTTAATTTTTTAAAAAACTAATTTTTAAAACTTTTCTTTTATATTTTCATTTTACTCCATAAATGGGTTATATTTAGTATCTACAAAAACACCTAATAATTTATCAAAGAAATATTTAATTCAAAATTTTCTAATAAATATTTTTTTTTCTTTACCAAGGAGAACAACTTTCTCAATAGAATCCAAATACTCCGGTTTATTTTTGGACAAATAATCGAGAAATCCAATTATAACACGAGTTCTGTTGAAAAATTAAAAAAATTTATAAACAAAGAATAAAATAATAACTTGTTACCCCATTGAATGTCCAACCAAAATATTTTTATCCTTTTTATGTTTTTCAAAAATTTCTCTATTCAAAAATTTTATTTTCAAAAAAAAATAAAAAATTTGAATAAAAAATATTTTACAACAAATCTAAAATCGAACTATTCCCAGAAAATCTCTCATACAATTCTTTAGATGGAACACTACTTTTTTATTAAAAAAATCATTTTAATTTTTTTTTTTAATCTAATCCATAATTTACTTGTCGATTTTGGATTTCCCACATCCATAAAAATCCCAGAATGTCACAGAATATTGTTTGTTTATTTTCTCATAAAAATTGGCGAATTGATCTCCCTATCAAACAAAAATTTTTTTGAATTTTAAATTTTTTTGAATTTAATTCGCATGTAAATTATGTTTTCTTTACCCTTCCTCCCAATCCATGAACTTCATATATCCATATAAAAGATTAATGAAAGAAATTTTAAAGACAATAGTTATATTATTGATTTCATATTCATAATAAAGGATATATCAAAAAAAAAATTTATTTTTTTTTTACCAAAGAATACTGAAAGAGGAGAGTTTGGAGAGGTGATTTATTCAAAATATAATTATTATTGGAAAAGAGAAATAATTTATAAAGGAAGAATTACAATTTTTATTGTTATCATTTTTATTTTGGGATTCTCTATGGGTGAGATTCAATTTCTTTCCTCTGATCTCTGTCAAATTATTTTCTTCTTGCATATATTTCAAAATTTCACTTTCAAAATAAAAATTAAACTTTGATTTTTTTTATTTTTTATTTTTAATTTTTTTAATTTTAATTATCTTGTTCAAACATCTTTGAAAAGAAAGAATTTTTCTTCAAACCCTTCAACTCTACTTCCTTCTCTATTTTTTGGTGAAGAGCCTGGATCTCAATGTCTTCAGGCCTTAACAAGAGAGCCTTAGCAATGTCCTTCTTTGCATTCTTGAGCTTTGAAAGGAAAAGGTAGGCGTTAGCACGTCTATACAAAGCCTTGGCATTTTTCTTTTCTAACTCCAAAACGTAAGAACAATACTCAATTACTTTAGAATATTCTTTAAGTTTAAGATAACAAGCAGACATGTTGAGATAACACTTGACGGACAATTCGTGGATTTCTTTGAGGAACTTGTGGTGAGGAGCGTGAAACTGGAGCTTTCTCACACATCGGTTATAGTGGAGGGCGGCCTCCCTTAGTTTGTTGAGGTTGTAGAGGTTGTCTGCTTGTGTTTTGAGCTCTTGTCCTTTGGAGATCGCTTCTTTGGCTTCACTCTCACTAAAAACATCTTTTTCAGTGTTAGATCTAATTCTTTGGCTCAATCCAAAAGGGCTAAACAACAAAATAGGAAATATTAAAATTAAGAAAAAAAAATTTTATATTGTATTCAAAAAAAAAATATAATAGAATTAAAATTTTGGTGTTCAAAGAATCTTTGAAAGTTTTTGTCATTCATTTTTAACTGATTCAAATTTATTTTTTTTCTTCCAGGTTAACAAACATTACTGTTTGGTTTCCCAAATAAGTTATTTTTATTTTAAAAAAAAAAAATCATTACCTTGGTTCTTTAGACTCAAATTTTCTTTTTTGAGGAAAAGGATTATCGCCAGAATACTCAAAGAGTTTGATGTCATTGTCAATTCCACTGACAGCGATAGTGGTATAAAATGGGTGAGCAGCAATACTATTTACAATCAATTTGTCAGCTTGTAGTCTGACAACGAGCTCCCCACTTAACTTGTCCCATATAAACATTTCACCACTATCTCCTCCAGTGGTAACAAACTGTTCATCAGCAAGAAAATGAATTTCTTTAAGAAAAGTTTCTTCATTAGCTCTTCCTTTGTACTTTTGAACAACAGTAGTAATAAGAGGAGTACCATTCAGGCCTGTTATTTAAAAAAAAATTTACAAAAAATTTGGAGGAGTTTTTTTAAAAATTTTTTTTTTTTTTTACCTTCTGATGCGTTTGCTTTTGCATGATCAGATGAATCGTAGAGTAGAACGTCGTACCCACTGTAATTAACGAGGAGTTCTCCACGCGAACTGAAGCACACATCAGTGGGAGAGAATCTTTGCCTTCCCCACCCTCCCCAATCTTCATCAACTCCATCACCAAATCCCATCTGATCTAAAAAGAGAAAGGAATTTCAATAAATTGGTAATCAAGGATATAATTAATAAGAATTTTAATGAGGATAATCAAATGAATATGGATTCATATTCTCAAATTTTGATTTCAGTATTCAATTTAATAATGCTGAAATAAAATAATTTTGTTCATTATTTTTTATTTACCTATAAATTTAGCAGTGGAATACATCATGATGCATCCATTAGGCTTATCCCTGCCGAATGGAAGAGGTGATTTTCGGATATCATAGACCCGCACGATATGATCGCCAGAAGAGATGGCAAACTCGTGAGGATGGGAAGGATCGAAGCTCAATCCATAGCATGCACTCTCCATATCGACCATCAATTTCTCCTGACGATTATCACTTCTCAGATCTATCAATTTAACCTCACCATTAGAATAAGTGGTTAAGAATGCAGATGAACATGTTGGCAAGAACTCAAATTTCATGGCAGTTGCTCCTGGATGTGGTGCAAGTAAGATCGATTTTCCTTTGAGATCCCCATTCTCCTCCTTGGTTAGATCTGTTAGCCTCATTTCTCCATCTGCTCCACAGGAGACTACTTGTGAATGATTTATTGGAACGAATTCTGCGCAAAAGATATTTCTTCTGTGTCCTGTCTCGATAGCCCCAAGCAATTCGTAAGTACTTCCACTCCAAACACAAAATCTAAAAGTAAAAAAAAATTTGAAAATGAGTATGTTTTGATTTGACCAACACAATCTGGTCAGATAAGACCTATATTTCAAATTATTTTGGCTTCATATAAAAAGCGGAGTGAAAAATAAATATTTTTGAGTTTATATTTAAAGTATTAGTTGAAAAATCGATATAATCTAACATTAGAAGTAATTTCTATTATGATAATGTTAGATTAAAATCAAATAAATAATTTTCTTAAAATGTGAGCTAAATTTAATAAATAGTTTGTTTATTATAATGGGAAAGATGTATTACCTTAAATCATCACTTGCAGATATTAAATTTCTCCCACATCTATCCCATCTTATTGTATTTACACATCCAGTATGTTCTTGGAGTCTCTTAGTCAATCTTAATCCCTCAATCAATCTATATCTTGTTGTCCTATTAAAATTATTTGTTATACCTGGATTTCTTTCTCTTATCATTGTCCTTTTGAATAATCCTCTCTCATTTGTCCATCTTGTGAATCCTTTTTCGAAATGAAACCCATCATCATTGGTTTTTTCTTTATCCATCATTATGGCCTTTTTAGTTGATTTAATTGGATTTATAGTGATATATTTTTTTTTTGTTTGGGAAATATTTTGTTGGGAAATATTTTTCTTTATCTTTTTTTTATATTTTTAATATTTAATTTATTTTGGTGTTGAGAGAGATCTGATATTTATTGTCTAATTATTATCAAATTGATCAATATTTTAGGTGATAATGATTTATACGGATAATTCATTCCTAATGTTCAAAAATGATCAAATTTTCTTTCTATGAATCGATATAAATCAATATAAATGATAATAGGGTTGAATATTTGCTTCATTTTTTTTTTTTTTTTATTTGTTATTTTGGCGGCAAATTATAAAAATTTTCTTGTTTTGATTTCCAAATATAAAAAAATCTTCTATTTCTTAAAAAATAAAAAAAAGGAATGTTAGATAATGATAGTGAGACATCAGAATCATATGTAATATAAAATATAATCATCATAATGAGATATAACTTAATATTTTTCATTTATAACAACCATAAATCAAATAGAATCCCAATGCATCAGAAGAGGATGATGATAATGTATCAGGAGAATTGGTTGAGAGTAAATAAATTCAAATATATTCTTGCTTGATAATTTATTTAATATCCTTAAAAAATATATAGGTGATGAAGAATCAATGGCAAAAAGCATAGATGATAATGGAGATGATTCATTGAGTGATGAAGAATCATCAGAGCCTAATAATGGATGGTTCTCCAAAAAGCATTTTACACCCACAAGAAAATTGACAACAGAAAAGAAGAAAAGGAAGATAAAAGAAACTAAAAAGCAGGTTCAATTAGAATATTCAGATCGACCTGCCAAAAAAACGAAGACAACATCATTATACAGTAAAATAATAGATATGCTCGAAAATGATACGACACCACCAACACCACAAAAACATTCGGAGAAAAGTGAAGACGATTCCTTCATGAAACAAATATTGAAAGAAAATGGTAAATCAAAAAGCAATAATAACAATAGAGCAAAGGATAATAAAGCGAAGACATTAGATGTGGATTTATCATCAGAGGATTCCTACCTCAAATCAATATTAAATAAAAATTCATCAGTGGATAAAGAAGATGATGATTTTTTGTATACTATTTTAGGAAAATCGAAATCATCTCACAATGATACAAAGAAAAAACAGCCCGAGAAAAAAATCCCAGTTTTGCAAAAAATGAATAGTAAGAGGACATTGGTGATAGAAGATAGTGATGAAGAAATCAAAGTGAATAATAATAATTCAGGAAAGGTATTATCATTAATCTATTTTAAATTTCTTTTATCATTTTTGATTTTTTAAATCTTATTTCTTTTTTTGTTTTTAAATTATTTTATTCTTTTAATAGCTCTTCGAGATTGAAAGTGATGATGACGATTTGATCAAGGAGATGGAAATGAAAGAAAAAAAAAAAAAAGAGAGGGAAGAAAAAGAGAAAAGGGAGGAAAGAAAAAAGGGAAAATCTACAGAGACGGATTACTTTGGAAGGAAGGTGGTAATCACAGCTTTCGACTCTGACAGCAGTGAAGAAATCTATCAACAAAAAAGAAATGCTCCAAAGAAAACGACCATCCAAACTAATAATGAAGAAACAGTTCGTTGTAAAAAGTGTTTGGAGAAAGTAGGTGTGGATTATTTGGAGAAACACATGGAGAGAGTTCATGGCACAAAAACTTCCGCTAGAGAAAAGAGATTAGCTTCTAGAAACGACAGAAAGGTGAATCCTGTTGTGATAGAGGCAAAGAAGAAGGAAGAAAAGGTGGAGCATTCCATAGAAGACATCGTGTTGAAGTGCCAAACCTATTCTTCTTCTTTAAAACAAATTTTGGAGAAGAGAGAAATTTCCAGTCCAAAAAAAAAGCCCAAACAAGACAATGATGAAAAAGATGATAAGGATGATAAAGAGGATGAGCCTCTTAGTTTCGTCCAATCACCTAAGAAGAACAAACACCTCAAACAGCCCGAAATTATTAAGGGGGAATTGAAGGATTATCAGCTCGCAGGGTTGAACTGGTTGTACACTCTTCATCAACAAAACTTGAATGGTATTCTTGCAGATGAGATGGGTCTTGGAAAAACCGTAAATAATTTTTTCAAATTTTTTTTTATTTTTTATTTTTACAAATCAAATTAAATTTTATTCACAACATTTTAGGTACAAACTATTTCTCTTTTGTCATTGTTACATTCAAAAGATCCAAATCTTAGACATTTAGTGGTTGTTCCAACTTCAAGTAAAAAAAAAATTTTTTTTATTACTTTAAAAATAAAATTTTTTTTTAATTCTTCAAAAATTTGTGAATCTTTTTTTTTTTAGCGTTTTATAATTGGGAAAGAGAGTTTAATACTTGGTGTCCTTCTCTAAAGGTTATTCTTTACCATGGAACCCAGAACGAGAGATTTGATCTGCAATACGACATGGAGAAATTGAATTTCAACATCGTATTGACAACTTATGGTAAATAAAAAATTGGAAAAATTCCAAAACATCAAAAATTAAAATAAATTCATAAAAATAAAAAATATTTATTCATAAAATTAATAAATTAATTCATAAAAAAAAATTTCTATGAAGGTATTGCTTCTGGGAAGAAAGACAGAATATTTTTGAGAAGAATCAAGTTTTGTTATCTTGTATTGGATGAGGCTCAGAAGGTTAAAAACTCTGAATCCACTCTTCATCAGTCCCTTTTGAAAATCAAATCGGAGCACAGACTTTTGTTGACGGGAACTCCTCTCCAAAATAATTTGTATGAGTTATGGAATCTGCTTCATTTTTTGATGCCTAATGTATTATTTGTTCTTATTCATTTTTCGTTCATTTATTTTTTTATCAATTTTGCGTTGACATTTCCATAATTTTTATTATTTAATTTTTAAGATATAATTTATCTTTTAATTTATTATTATAGTGCATTTTCTTTATTAATTATTTAATTTTTAATATACATCACTTTTTTTATTTATTTTTTAATTTTTTTATTAATAAATATCAATGCATTTTTCATAATATTTTTTTTTGATTATTTTTTAGTTGTAAATTTTTTTTTTGTTTCATAATTATTATTTATAATCTTTTTTTTTAAAAGGTATTTGGTAGCGTGAGCAACATTAATTCATTAAGCAAAGAAATCGTCAAAACGAAACAAAAAGACAATAAAATGGTGAAACAAATGAAAATGATCCTCTCCCCCTTCATCCTCAGAAGACTCAAATCGATGGTGTTAAGTCAGATGGCACCAAAACAAGAAATTGTGAGGAAATTGGAAATATCCAGTAACATGCAGAAAGAAACCTACCACAACGTTCTTTTGGAGTCTAAAAGTTTGTTGAAGAAGCACAAGATTGCTGAGGTGACTGAAGTCAAAAAGAAGAAGGGAAAAGGAAAACAAAACTTCCAAAATGTTTTGATGACATTAAGAAAAGTAAATTTTTTTTAATTTTTTTTTTTTTAATTATTTGAAAAATTCTTTTATTTTTAATTAATTTGTTTTTTCTTTCATTTATTTTTTAATTAAATTTGAAAAATTTGTTAATTGACTTTTTCGTAATTTATTTTAAATTTTTGACTAATTAGCAATGACTCATTATTTTTCTTTTTATTTTTTATTTTATTTTTAATTATTTAATTTTGTTTTTTTTTTTGATAAGATTGCCAACCATCCTTTGCTCATCAGAACAATTTATAACGAAGAAAAAATATCAAGTATATCTGGAATTTTGAAAGTTTGTTGTGACGACTACAAAACTCAAGATAAGGATTTAATAGAAGAGGAAATCTCTTTGTACTCTGATTTTCAAATCCACACAATCTGTTCTACTTATGACGAACTTAAAGACTATTGTTTGACTGAAGGTAAAATTTTTTTTATTTTTTTTATTTTTATTTTTTGATTTTTTATTTTATTTGAATTGTTATTTTTTATTATTTTTAATATTTTTTATTTTTAATATTTTTTATTTTTAATATTTTTCATTTTTTATTTTTATTTTTTATTTTTTATTTTTAAATTGTTTTAAAAAGAGCAACTTTTTGAATCATCCGCCAAGCTTATTGAATTAAAAAGGTTGTTGTCAGAACTCAAAGAAAACGACAGCCGAGTACTGATATTCTCTCAGTTCACAAAAACGCTGGATTTGTTGGAAACTTTTCTCACGCACCTGAATTATTCTTACTTGCGATTGGACGGTTCCACCAAAAAAAATGAGAGACAAGACATGATCGATTCTTATAACAACGACACATCCATTTTTGTTTTCATGTTGACAACAGGAGCTGGTAAATTTTTATTTTTTTTTCTCTTTTTAATTTAAAAAATCATTTTCATTTTTTTTTTTTTTAAAAAAAAAATTAAAGGTGGTTTGGGAATAAATTTGAGTAAAACTTTTTTAAAATCTTTTATTTTTTATGAGAATTTTTTATTTTTATTTTTTTTTTAATTTTCTTTTAGCTACTGCTGATACAGTCATTTTTTATGATATCTCATTCAACCCTACAAACGACAGACAAGCAGAAGACAGATGTCACAGACTCGGACAAAAGAAAATCGTGAAAGTCTATAAACTTCTCGTGGAGGATACTGTCGACACTTATGTATACGACATTGCCAACGAGAAGAACCAACTTACCGATGTGATGCTCGAAGAGGGGAATTATGAGAACGAGAAGGAAACAGAAAAGGAAATCATCACAAAGTTTTTTTCTAATTACCTTTCTTCCAAACTTCAACTCGAGAAAAAATAATTTTCCTCGCTACATTTTTTTCCATCAAAAAAAAAACATCTTTTACATTTTTTTTTATTTATCGTTGTTCCCAATAAAATAAGATACCCCAAACTAAAAATATTTTTTAATTGTTATTTTTTTTTCATTTAACACTAAAAAATGTCTTTTTCGAAGAAAAAACTTTTAAATATAAAAAAATAAAAAATAAAAAAATAAAAAATAAAATAATAAAAAATTGTTTATTTTGATGAGACATCTTTATAACAAGATTTTGAATGAGGAAGATAAAATTGAATTGGATAAAAATTTTAAAGAGGAAAATTTGAGGTTCATCTCGGAAGCTATAAAATTAAATAAAAAGGTTAAAGAGTTTGAGATACTGGAAAATGAGCTCAATGAAAATGCAATATTGATCATAGCTGATTTTATTAAATTAAATGATTCATTGGAGACGATTAATTTCAATGGATGCCGGATGGGAGATAAAATAAAGCATTTATTGGATGTATTGAGGGATAATAAGAAGATAACAAGCTTTAGTTTGAGAAATAATGTAATTGATGAAATGGGAGCATCATATCTTGCAGATTTATTAAAATTTAACAAGACAATAACGAATATAAATTTGAATTTTAACGAATTTGGGATAAATGGATTGAAATATCTTGTAGATGCTATAAAGATGAATCCCACATTAGAAGAGATAAGACTGGATAGCAATAATCTAGGAGAAAATGGGATAAAGATGCTGATGGAAGCATTTATGGGCAATGATAATAAGATAAGATATTTATCATTGTCTGATAATAAGATAGGGGATGAGGGGATGAAGCATATATCTGATTTTTTGAAGCATAATAAATCTTTGACAAAATTAACCTTGATGAAAAATAAGATTGGAGACAATGCAATGCAAGATTTATCAGAATCAATAAAATATAATGATCATCTATCAATTATAAACGTAAGAATTTCAAATTGAATTTTTTTAAAATAAATTTTTTTTTAATAAAATTATAGTTGAAAGAGAATGTAATTACAAAGAGAGGAGTGAAATTTCTCATCGAATCTATGCTTTACAATTCAACGTTGGTAAATGTTGGGCTTGAAAAAAATTCTGTGGATCAAAACACAAGGAAGGAATTATACAAAAAACTCGACAATAACAAAAACAATCCAACCAAAGCAATAGAAAGAGTCCAAAACAACAGATTGCAATTATTTGAAATATCTTCTTCTAATGGATCTTCTGTTGATTATGGATATTCCAATGTAGATAATGATTTGAATACGAATCAACAAAGAAATTCGAATTATATTTCTATTGATATACCAATTATTTCTTCAAGAAATAATGAAATCTCACCAAATAGTCCAACTACTTCTCCTCGCTTTGAAATAGGAAACATATCTATGAACGATAGAAATATTGAAGTTAGAGAGCCTGCCAATCATTCAATTAACTCTAACAATAATTTAGTTAATACTAATATCTTTAGAAATGTTGTTACAACAGTAATTCTAATTTTAAAAAATGATATATTTAATATTTAACTTTTAATTAAAATGTAGAATGATAAATACTCTATTTGTAACGAAAGAATACGAGAATTAAAACTTATTGTAGAAAAAAATAAAGGAGAAATTATATGCAAAGAGAAAAACATCCAACCAGAGGAGCTTCCATATCTCCTAGAAAACTTCAACAAAGAATTAAAAGTGGTGGATATTTCTATGAACAATATAGGTAATGAAGGGTTTGAGAAACTAACAGAATGCATCAAACAAAATAAAAACATCACAGTGTTTGACGTTAGTGATAACAACATCACCTATCCTTTTTCCCTTCGAATACAAGAAATTCTAGAAAATAATGAGAATATGGAGGAATTAAACTTTTCTAAGAACGAAATAGGGAGAGATGGGATCAGCAGTTTGTGCACTACTTTGAACAACTGCAAAAAAATCGAGAGAATAAATTTTGGGTACAACAAGATTGGTGATGAGGGGTTGAAGGAATTCGAAAAAAGTTTTGAAGGAAATTTTGTATTGAGGGAATTAGATCTTTCAAACAATAATTTAAGTGACATATCTGGTGTTACTATCTCTAACATCATTACTAAATGTAACAATCTAGAAAAGATAAATCTGAATGGAAACAAATTAGGAGATGTGGCCATTCAAGAAATTTCTTCCGCTGTCAAAGTAGCTAAAAAACTCAAAACTTTGGATATTTCTTCGAATCATTTCACTGATAAGGGAATCTCTTTTATTACAAAATCTGTCAAAGAAAACAAAATTATCAAAAACATTATCATCGGAAACAATTACTTTAAGGAATCTTCTAAAAACTTGATGAAACTAATGAAAATATCCAACATTATTGTTGATAACAACTCTTTAGTTTCTGAAGAAGAAATGAAAATGAAGTTTCAGTTTGCTAACCAAAACATCTTTTTTTATGGTAAAAACCAAAAGATTTTCATTGATGAAAAGAAGGGAGGAAACACTTTGAGCTTCATGAATTTTGTTGGGTCCAAAAATCAGGATTGGGTAGCTGTTAAAGAATCTTCTGTTGTGAAAAAGAAGAAAGACAAAAAGAAAAAAAAGAAAGAATTTGAAATCAAAAAAATAGAAGATAAAGAATTTTGGAAAGATTTGTTGATCGAAGCAAATGTTGTAGATCCTTTAAAGACAATAAAATTGTTGGAAGAAAGGATGATTTACACTAAAGTTCTATCAAGAAAACCCAAAAATGTTGAAATTAATGAAAAACAAATACTTAGCATTCTTCTCTACACTTCCAATCTTTTTTACAGGGAACTAAACGCTAGTTTGAGAGAACTTGATTTTCAGAAGCCTTTCAACCAACAAAAAATCAAAAATTGGGAAAAATATCTGAATATTTTCACTTGGACTTTAAAAGAACTTCCCATTTTCATAGGTAAATCATATAGAGGTACAACATTTAAGGACAGTTCAAAGAAAGGGGAAATTATTTTTATGCCTTCCATTCTTTCTTGCTCCAAAAATAGAAATGTAAGTAAGAAATATGCCACTGACGATAACAAATTTGGAACTTTGTATGAAATAGATTGTTTTTGTTCACGTGATATCCAGAACTATTCTTACTACTTTTCTGAGGAAGAAGTTATTATCATGCCTTTCACTTACTTTTACATTTACGAAGTAACTGAAGAAGACAATTTGACTTTGATTAAAATGAGAGAAGTACCCACTCCAAGACACTCTAACATACTTTTTTGGGTTGATGATCAACCCCAAAACAATACTCTTAACATCTCAGTATTTGAAAAAAGTTCTATTTCTGTTGTTCCTTTGATATCAACTGAGATTGCAATTTCTACCATTCAATATTTTTCTTGGATGACTCAATACTTTAATCTGAAAATTGTAACAGATGTAACGAGAGAAGAATATGACAAGGACAACAATAAAATTGTGAATGAGAATGCTGGTTTTGAATTTGTAAAACTCCTTCAAAAAAACTTTGATTATAA
>JAMYWO010000251.1:11121-58442 GCA_024220525.1 Cochliopodium minus
TTTTATTATTTTATTATTTTATTATTTTATTATTTTATTATTTTATTTTTTTATTTTGTTATTTATTATTTATTATTTTATTTTATTATTTTATTATTTTATTATTTTATTATTTTATTATTTTATTATTTTTTATTTTATTATTTTTTATTTTTTATTTTATAATTAATTATCATTTTCTAATTTAATTTATTTTTTGATGTTTTAAATTTTTTGATATTTTAATAAAAAAAAAAATAGGTATCTCATGTTTGAAAGGATATGATACAAATAGTTTGTGTTGATCTTTTAAATATTAAATCAGATTTATTCTTTGATAATTTTTTTTTTTTTTATTTTTTTTTTATTAACAATATTTTTTGTATATTTTGTTTAAAATGATGAGGTTATAAAATTTTTTTCTACAATTAACTTTAATATTATTTATCAAGGAATATTTCTATAAATGGTGCACATTCGTATATACCTGAATTGATCTTTTGAAATATTACCTTATCATCAAGGGTGTCTCCATCTTTTTGTTTATAGAATTGACATTTGCCTTAGCATCAAGCAATGATAGGACTATATCAGAAGATGCCTTTTCACATGCCCATTGCAACGCATCTTTATGCTCGATATCCATTGTATGGATCAATTCATTATCGTATTTGGAATTGATGAGGAGGGATTTGAGAAGATCTAAGTTATTTTCTTTGGCAGCATGGATCAACATCGTGGATCCTTTGTTATCATTCTGATATATCAATTTCTCCCCTTCCAAAAAGGAGATTTTTCTTCGGGAATTGATCAGTTCATTCACTTCTTTCATTTTTTTATTTCAAATTTCCAAAAGGAAGATAAAAATTTGACAACACCAGTGAACAGCTTTGAAAAAAAATTTACAAATAAAGATGTTTTTTTGATAGTGATGTAAAATTTTAAAATAAAAAAAATAGACATCAATAATTTAAAATTATGCAAATTTGCCCAATCATAAGAAAACATGTCATTCAACCGCATTATACGACAAGTTGAAAGAAAACAAGAATCAGACATGATAACAGAATACATTTTAATAATATATAGTTCTAGTTACCATGTTTTGAGTATATTGGAGTACAAAAATAAACAACTCATAAAACTTGTCACCTTGGAATTATTGAAGAAATATGGCCCAATTTGGTTCATCATTCGCTGTATACAAAGAATTTGAACAAACGGATATCTTCACTTATGAAGGTAAGATACATCAAATTTGTCAAAATAGTCTTCGATGGGATCCCAAATTTGGGAAACCAAACAATACAAAATTCCAAATCAATTCAAAATCAACATCAAAAATTATAATGCCGAAAATCAATGTGAGAAACAAGAGGGAGAAATATGATGAAGACCAATGAAGAATAATTTTTATCCTTTGGGAAATTAATCCTTAACAAACGATGATTAAAAGAGAAATAACTCAATAATATCTTAAAGAAATATAAGCAATCTTTTTCAATAAAATATAAAATTTGGTGATAAATTAATTTTATTGAGTGCTTTAATTAATCATAAGCCTCTCTGAGGAAAGATTCTGGGAAGATGATATTCCCTTGATTAAAACCAACGATAAAACAGCGGATTTTTTCAGAAAAAGTTTTCATCAGCTCGATATCCAAATCGGTGACACCATTGGGATTGATGAACAGGATAAAGACCCTATCAAAGAGGTGGAAATCTTCATCTTTCTTCAGATCTTCTTCGAGGTCATCACATTCAGGACGGCCTTTGATTTGATGTGCAAAGATGAGAATGTCAGATCTGATCTTTTTTGTTTCGATCTTGTTTTTGACTTGATCTTCAAAGTTATTGATTGGTAATTTCCCTATTTTTTTGAACTTGACTTTTTTTTCAAGATTCTCCGACCTTTCTATTTCTATTTTTTCTTTTTCTGCTCTTTCTCTTTCGATTCTTTCGTTCTCATACTTTTCTTTTATTAATTTTTCTCTTTCTTTTTCCATTCTCTCGTTTTTTTCTCTTTCAAGTTTCTGTTTTTCCATGTTGAGATATTCTATTTTCTTTTCCAATTCCCCCCTTTCTAACTTTTCCTTTTCGATTTTTCCTTTTTCGAGTCTTTCAGTTTCAAACTTTTTCCTCTCCATTTCCAGTTTCTCTTTTTTTAATCTTTCCTTTTCTAATCTCTCATTTTCTTTCTCTCTTTCCACTCTTTTTATTGTTTCCAACATTTTTTCCTTTTCCCTTTCCAATTCCTTGACTTTTTCAATCTGTTGTTGATTTTGTCTTTCTAATCTCTCTAATTTCTCCTTATCCACCTGATCTTTGATTATCTTTTCTCTCTCAAGATTCTCTTTTTCTAAATCTTTCTTTCTTTTCTCCTTCCTGATATTTTCATTGATTTCCATTTGTTTTTTTGTCGATTTGGAATTTTCAAGATCCAACCTTTTCATTTCTTCCCTTTCCTTTATTTTTTTTTGGGTATCAAACTTATCTAGAGGCGAAACATTTTTCTCTTCCACCTTCCTTTCTGAATTCTTTTCAATACATAACTGGTAAACATCATTTGCATTTTTATCTATTTCCTTTATCTTTTCTAACATTTCTATTTTTCTCCTTAGTAAATTTATCATTGTTTCAAAACTTTTGTTCAATGATACTTCCTCTTTTAGTATGATCTTCCATTCACTGAGAAATTTTTCGGTAATGTACTTTTCTTTATTAATCAATGAGCCAAAGAAATTTTCAAACATTTTTTTTTTTTTTTCTATTTTGAAGATCATTAAATATGATTTTCTTTGAATCACAACATTAAATTCTATAAATGTTATGAAAAATTATCATTAAATGATTTTAATTTCTTCATTTCTCAGCAATTTAAAAATTAAATTGAAACTTTAAGAATTCAATCATGTATACACATAATAATTTGGATCAATATCATGACAATTAATTATTAATCTTTTGTTGACATTTTCATTTTCCAATTAAAGCGATTCCAATCCACATTAAATAAAAATGACAAAATAAAAGATTTCATCCCCATTTTATAAAAATCATTTCTCATTAAAAAACAAAAACAAATATTCAATCAAACAATTTGTTATGTTAAAATTTATTCAGAAAGTTTTTTGTTGACAAAAGAATGTGCCAAAGTACGAGCACATTCGAGAGCTCTCAAAGTCAAATAATTCATGTGCAAATCAACAGTGGATTTGTCGTGGTAGTTGATCACATAGTGGATATGAGCAGGATCGATCCCCGAATAGTAATTAGCAATAGACTTGATTTGAGCCAAATAAGGATCATTCACCAACAAAGTAGGATCAGAATTCAACTCGGGTAAGATGTTAGAGTTATCAGGACGAGTGATAATAATCATGACGGGGATCCCTAATCTGTCTGCAATATTTTTGTATAGAAAAAATGATTCCCAGTTCTCTGGATTCGAAACATTGAAAGCAGTTATTGCATAAATCAACACAGAAACACCGTCGTACCATTCTTTATTGTTGGTTGACATAAATTTATGTGGATTTGATTCTCTAAAATTAGGGACGTCTTCCATTGGAAACCCATTCAGGATTTTTCCTTTTAACACGCATTCTATAAACTGTTCGTTGTAAATTTTTGTGTCATGTCCAAAAATATCCATCTTTTTTTTTAAAAAAAAAATATTTTTTAAAATTTACAAAAACTTATTGTCAAAACTTTTTTTTACAAGATATGACCATGGGAGATCAGATAATTTGCTTGGAAAATTTTGAAATTTCTTTGTGACATGATAATCGTCCGATCCGATCTCATCACAAAGAGTTTCATAACATTCACCAACTTGAAAACCTTGACAAACTATCTTCAATGAATTGCAAAAGCTTGTTTTTCCTTTGATTTTTTTTTTTTTTTGATATTATTAATTTTGATATTATAAATAAAACGAACAAAAAATAACCAGTCCCCGGTAGTCCAACAACAAACATTTTAAGTGTTTTATCAATCTTTGGATTGTAAACAGTCGCACTTTTTTTAAGGTTTGAATATTTTGGATCCTCCATTGATTGGGGAAACTCAAATTTGTCGTAACAAAGCTCGATGTTGGCCTTTTTAAAAAGTTTCAAGCTATAGACAATCACTTCAAAATCCGACCATTCAGTAGATTTTCCACAAAGATCTTCATCAGCTGTTATTGCATAACAATCCACCCCAGTTTTTGTAAAAGATTTAGAGAGATCATTGAAATTCAATTCCAAACTATTTTCTCCAAACTTCACACCATTTTGATAATTCACACCAACATTGTTCTTTGAATTGGTTCTATTAAATTTTTTCAAGTTGTATCCATTTGCGTCAGTGAGCCTTGCAATAAAAGAGAACTTGTCTTCTTTGTAATTTTCTTTTGAATTCAAATCAAAAGAAACAAAAGTCACCGCAATAAATGATCTTCCATCTTTAAACTTTGTTAAAATTGCTGTTGGCCCTTTTCCATCACATTTGACATGGAATTCGTTTGCCAAATCCTTTTGGACCGATTCACATCCCCAGATCTTCTTGAACACACAACTTCCAAGCATCGGTCGTAAAAAATTGATAATTTTTTTATCATTAATAGTATTTGTTTCTGATTTGTTTTCCATTTTTAATTCAATTTTTATTTTATTTATTGATAATTTTAAGATTCAATTTATTTTTTCTAAAATTTTTTTTCATAACATTAAGTTTCAGTGAAAAAGAGATTTTAAATTTTTTTTATTTTATGAATCAATTAATTGATAATAATAAAATAAAATTTAAATTAAATTTAAAAAAAAAAAAAAATGGAAAAAAGAGTGAAATTTTCTCACATTATAAATGATAATATAGTCCTTCGTAATTTGAAATCATGGGAAGAAAACAGTAAAGAAACAAGTTTATGGACTTACAAACTTATTTATGACTCTGAGAACGGAGGAAATGGCAAAAAGTTTCATAACTGCTGCGATGGAAAAACTGATATCACTTTCATTGTTCAATTCAAGGGAGGATATGCTTTTGGTGGTTATACAAAAGTGGGATTTGATCTGAATAGTGGAGAAGAATCTACAAGAGATGATTTTTCTTATTTATTCAGGATCTCAGATAAAAATGGATACAATTTCAAAAAATTTCCTCAATGCCATTCAGGTAAAATTTTTATAATATTTTATTTGTTATAAATCTAAATTTTAATATAAATTTAAATTATTTTTTATTAATCTTTTTTATTTAAAGATAACAACATTTTCAGGAAATACCCCGGGGGAATAAAGATGGGATTAAATAACTTAGTGATCAACTTCGATTTAGGAGAAGGGTCCACCAAAGCCGGAGATGATGCTTATGCAATAACCAGTGACAACAAACTTTGTGGACAATCAACAAACTGGCCAAATTTTGTAGTCAGAGTCTATCAAAAAGAAGAAATAGGAAACTTTGAGAAATCCCAATACTCGATCACATTCCCTCTTTCATTCCAAGATACCCAATACCTTTCTCTTTACAACAAAGTTATTGATCAAGGAAGTTTACAAAAAATTAAAGTTTTGGTCATTGGGGCACGAAATTCAGGTATAATTTTCGAAAATGAAACATCATTCTTCTAAAACTTGAATTTCTTTTTTATAAAGGAAAGACTAGTTTAATCAACACAATCAAAATTTCGACCTCTTGTACTCCAGATGGAGTTTTTTATGAGCCGTTAACCTACTTAATTGGTCAAGGAAATCCTCTAACAAAGTCCATCACTGAATACAACTTGAAAGACTTTGATTCCAATTTGAACTGGTGTTCATTTATTGACATACCTGGAATAAAAAAAGGAATCTACAGTGATTCTTTCTTAAGGTAATCAAATTTTTTTTTTTTTTGAAATGAGTTAAAATTTCCTTTGAAAAAAAGATTACTTTTTAAAGGAAACATTGAAAATAATTATCCTATCGAAGATTGTTCCGATTTTGATCTATTCAAAAAAAACAACAAAATTGATTTGACAGAAAAATCTGTTTTGGAAGGAGTGGTAGTGATGGTGATTGCAATTAGAGCGGATGATGTGCACAAAAAAGAAGTTTGGGAGTCATTCGTTCCATTTAGAAAATTCGAAGTCCCCATTTTGGTTGTCATTACTCATCTTTCTACTATCGTCCCTGAAGTAATTGTTGATCCTTCTCTCATTTCAAAAGATACAAGATTTCAACAATTAAGAAATTTGGCTGCTTTCAATTCCAAATTAAATCCTTCTTACGTCCATTTTTCTTTTTCTTACTATGAAAGCCCTACTGTCAATGTTCACACAAACTATCTCGCTTTGAAAATTTTGGAAGTAATAAAATTGAAGGCAAAGACACGAATTAGCCTTTTGGATAAAATGGATGATAAAGAAGAAGAATATTGAAATTAAAAAAATTCAAAACTTATTTTATAATGATCTGTTTTTTGTGAGAAATTAACAAAAATCTATCCAAAAAGGGTTAAACTGTTTTCGATACTTTGTCAAGAAAGACATGTCCAAAAAATTACAACTTTGTTAGCGGATATAAAGTTTTTACAAATAAATTTTTAACTGTTGTAATATTTTTGAACATCCCTATCAAGAAAGTAGCTTTTAAAAAAAAATTTCGTTGCAAGAATATAAAATGTTATATGGGACTTAATAATTTTCCTTTAATTTAAATAAAAGCTTGAAGAAAATCAGAAACAGTGACAATCCCGAACAAAGTCTCTCCTTTTCTTACAAACACACGATGAGACTTGACAGCAACAAACTTGTCAGACAAAGTCTGCAAAGTATCGGTGATGTTGACATTAATGGTGGGGTAAGTGGTGGTCTCGATTCTAGACTGGCGTACATTTTTGACGTACTCTTCTGTGGTTTCTAGGAGAAAGTTGAAATCTTTGAGTGCGTAAGAAATGTCCTTGAAAGTGATGGTGGTGATGATTTTATCTTCTGTTAAAAAATGAATGAAAAAATTTTAATTTGAATTTAAGAAATTATCTTTAAAAATTTTACCATCGAAAATTGCAACTCCTGAAAATCCACCATCCACCATTTTAGCAAATGCCAGAATTGCAGATTGATTGAATCCTATTTTCTAAGATTTTTTTTCGTTAAAAAAAAAAAAAATGTAAAAATAATTTTTATACTTGAAAAGGAGATGCAATTTTGACTTTTGATTCGCTTAACGTTTGGCTGAGAACCTTCAAATCTTTTTTGGAATTCAAAAATTTCATTAATACAAAGGGGGAGATCACGTTGGTGATGGTATTTCCATTTCCGAGCAATAATCTTTGTTTTTGGTTGAGAATTAGATTGATCACTTCTCTGAGATTAAGATTTGTATCTACTACCTTACATTCAGTTATAACTTTTTTTGAAAAAAATAATTTCAGTGAATATATATGAAATTTCTCCCAAATCTCAATGGTAATATTATCAATAATTATAATTATAACACAAATCATTGATGTATGAAAGTTTGATACAATTTGATTTTTTACCTCCATTTGATTTTAAATTCATTTTATTGAATTCATGTGAGATATCTGAAATATCGTTGTGTGTATAATTATGATTGGATATTCTATCGTATAAGTGAACTTTATGTGCTCCAGATTTCTTGGCAAATAAATTTACAATCACGGAGATGATGCCGTCCAATGATATTATTCCTCTCAACACTTGTCCATTGTCAGAAAAGACAGGAGCTGTGTAGATGTTATTCTTGATTAAAAAAGTCAATGCTTCTTTCAATGATTTGTCTTCGGTTATTGAGAACACTTGTCCAATCTTTGGGAGGTCGTTCAAAGTATATTGTTCCATTTTATTATCTTTAATTTTGGTTTTTTTTTATTTTTTTAATATTTTATAAATAAAAATTTTGTATATAAAATATTATTCCTATGGGCTGATAGTGATGACTATGAAATATTAAAAAAAAAAAAAAATGATTATCCTCTTTAGCGAAGATCAGAAGAAACAACTCGAACTATTGAACAAATTCAAAGAAGATTGTAAAATTGATTTTCATTCCATCTGAATTCTAAATCTATTTGATCCTAATTTCTAACAAATTTCATTCTTATTTCTTTAAACTGACTAAAAAAATATATTTTTCAAAGTAATTGATGTGGTGATTGAATATGCAATTGAATGCATCAAATCAGGATATACCTTAACATCATTGAAACAATTGGCAGGTATAATATTTTTTTTTTTATAATTATTTATGAAATGAACAGAAAATTCTTTGTAATTTTAAAAGTAAATTCATTTACATGGTCTTTGATCTATTTATAAAATGGAAAATATATCTCAATTTTAAGGATATGGTTAATATTAATTCATCATAATTAAAATATCACAATAAATTTGATCAACATACAAAGAAATCTTCTTGAAATAAGAATAGAACAAATATTAATGCTCACATTCAATGAAATTTTTTCATTTTAAGTTTCTGAGAATATATAATGATTTGATTTACTAAATAAACAAATTTTTCTTCAGAAAAAGTGAAAATTGAGAATTTGGATGCATTAGAAAAGATCATAGAGGCTTTGGTCTTCCTCTTCGAAGATGCAGCAAAGTATTTCATCCCTGAAATCGATTTCTTGGATTCCATCTTGACTCTCGGGTTCAGCGAAAAACTGAAAAATGCTTTGAAGGATGCGTAAAAACTTTGATATAATTTATCTTTAATTTTTATTCATGTTCTAAATTTTTTTATTTTTTTATTTATTTAAATTTTGATTATTTTTATTTTTATTTTTATTTTTATTTTTATTTTATTTTTTTGTTTTTATTATTTTGTTTTTATTTTTATTTTTTTTATTTTAATTTTGATTATTTTTATTTT
Source organism: Cochliopodium minus (assembly GCA_024220525.1). Taxonomy (NCBI): domain Eukaryota; phylum Discosea; order Himatismenida; family Cochliopodiidae; genus Cochliopodium; species Cochliopodium minus. The sequence continues at coordinate 19,968 of JAMYWO010000251.1, forward strand.
ATATTTTTTTTATTTTATATTTTTTATTTTTATATTTTTTTTATTTTATATTTTTTATTTTTATTTAGTTTTTATTTTTATTTTTAATTTTGATTATTTTATATTTTATATTTTTTTTATTTTATATTTTTTATTTTTATTTAGTTTTTATTTTCTATTTTTTATTTATTTTTTTTAACAATTCAAAAATAGATATCTCCAAAACAGAGAAGTGATCAGAAAAATTGGGAAAAGCATCTCAGTGGAACTTCCCAACTACAAAAACCTCGACTGGAGATTAGACGTAGAAATCTCCAGCAGATCCCTCAGAGGTCAAGTCACCCCCATCTACTTGCTTAAGATGGAGCTCGAGGACAGCAATGACAATGTCCAATCAAACTTGTTGCAAACTGACGTCGTCAACTTGAAGCACATCGTTTCTGAGCTTGAGAACGCCCTTTCTGAGTCCAAGACTGGTTATGCAAGAAGATTGATGAGAAATGTCAAATGATACTTTTTTTTTTTTACTTTTTTTTTTCCATGTTACAACAAAAAAAAAAAATTAATTTTAAAAAAATAATAAAATTTTAAATAAAAAGAATTTAATAAAATTTTATGGGTATGTCGTTTTTTGACATTTGAACAAACTTTTGATCTCTTATAATTGAGGATAGAGGAACATCCAATTTCAAGTCATCAAACTTCAAAAGGATATTTGCAATGAAAGTCCTAAAAAATTTATTAAAATTAAATAAAATTAAAAATTAATTAAAAAATAATTATTAAAAATAAAAAATAAATAAAAAGATATTAAAATTAATTTAAAACAATAATTTTTTTTGTTTCTACCTTATAACAACCCAAGCATATTTCTCGCCAATACACCTCCTTATGCCATAACCAAAGGGTAAAAAACAGTTTTTGTGTGAAAGAGGAGAATCAAAACGAGAAGGGTCGAACACAGAGCAGTTTTTCCAGTATTTTTCGTTTTGGTGGAGTGACTGTATTGCTACAAATACACAGCTGTTGGCGTTGATTTTTTGGTTAGTTCCAATTTCCAAGTCTTCTTCCAATTCCCTCGCAGCAAATGTACTTGAAGAAATTTAATATTTTTTATTTTTTATTCCAGAATTTTTTTTATTGAAATTTTTTATTTTTTATTCCAGAATTTTTTATTTTTTATTTTATTTAAATTTTTTATTATATTGAAATTTTATTTTTTTATTTTTTTATTTTTTGTTTTTTTATTTTTTTATTTTTTGTTTTTTTATTTTTTTATAATTTTTTATTTACGCTGGAGAATAGAGCCTTAGAGATTCTTTCACTACTTTCGTCAAATATTCTAACTGCTCTAAATGTGAGAATTGGAGCTGGGTCTCGTTTCCAATGACTCTTTTTACTTCTTCCCTCATTCGATTTTGAATTTCTTTGTTTTCTGCAATCAGCATCAAAGTCCAACCTAGGTCAAAAAATGAAAAAAAAAATAAAAAATATAAAAAAATAAAAAAAAATGAACAATAAATGAAAAAAAATATAAAGAAAAATATTTGCTTTAATTTTTTTAAAAATATAACGATAAATTGATTTTTCTTAATTTTACATTANCTTGATAATCATTCTTGGACTTCCAATTTGGAGTCTACCAAATGTTGATTGAATTATCTGGAATAATTTTACTTTTTTGTTTGATTATGTTTAATATTTAAATAAAGATATTCCGCTTTGTGTGTTTTAGATCAAAAAAAAGAAGTTTCTCAAGATTTTGAGTTTTTTTAGCACTATTTGGAGTATTTCTTCAATATTGTTGACAAGTCCATTGTGGTCAAAGTAGAAGCCAAGGTGTCTCACTTTCTCATCTTCTTTACATTGTTCAATTTCTCTAATTCTCTCAATTTAGTAGGGACCAAAAGAGATAATCTGACTTTTTTTCTGGTTAAGTTTTGCATTTGAAGATCTTTCATATAGTTCAACTTGATCGAGCACTTTATCAAGGTCTTCAGCTTTTTCAGCAATGAGGACTAAATCGTCTGCGTATGCCAAAACTTTGATTCTTTTTTCCAGATACTTGCACCCTCAATTTGTCTATCGTTTTGAATGGAGATGAGAAGAGGGTTGATTGCAAGAATGAACAAAAAAGGAGATAAGGTTTCACCTTGGGGAACTCCTCTGTCAACTTTTAATTCTTCACTTAATGACTAGTTGAATCGTATTCTCGAGGATCCTTCCAAGAAATATTTGATAAAGTTCAAAAAGTATTCACCACAGTCTCTCTTTTCAAGAAATTACCCTAGAGATAGACTTGGTTTACACGATCATTTTCTGCAGTTTCACCTTTCCACATCCAAAAAAAGGACTATGACATCAAAGAATCTCTCATTGTTTTATCCAACTCAAGAACGCTTAATTAATGAGATTCTTTTACCCTTTAAGTTTCTGAAATGAATAAATGAAAAATTTTGCTTATTAATTGAATTTTAAATTCGTATTAGGATATTCTAGATGAAAAGTACATCTTCTTGACATTATCATGAAATTATAAATCATGTCTTGATAAATTCAAAATATATCTGGGAAATTTAAATATTTTGATTAAAAGCGAAATTTTTAACACATAGAAAAAAATATAATAAAAAAATGTCAAAGAAAAAAGTTTCAGTAAGTTTTATATTCAAAAAATTGAATCAAATTTTCCTAATTCACAAAAAGGGTTTGTATTGTTTAAATTAAATTTTAATATATATTTTAATCTTTGAATATAGCAAAGAATGTAATGTTGGCAGAAAAGTGGGTGAAAATATTGATCCAAGGATATTGGTATACAACAATTTCTATTTTTTTAAATATTAAATATATATAGGATGTCGGAAAAACTTGATGGTGAGGTAATTTAAAAATGTTCATTACATTGGATAAATTTGATTCATTCATTTTAGAGCTTTTGGACTGGATCAGATTTTTATAGCAGACAGGAAATTTATTCCATGCACCTGAATTTTCAAAGAGTCATTACCGGATATAGTTTTAGATGGAGAATTATGGGTAAAATTTAAAAGAAGGCAATTTATTTCTATTTTATACATTTTTTTATAATTCTTATTAATCAAGTGTGGGAGGGATTGTTCCAAAGATGCGTGAGTATAGTAAAGAAAAAAATGATAAGGTGATAGAAGATTGGAAATTTGTAAATTTTGTAATCTTTGATGCTCAGAGGCAAAGGGGACATTTGAAGAAAGATACAAATATCTTCAAAAAAAAATCTCCTCTATAAGGAGGATCATTATGCTATCGTGGTTGGACAAAATTATGTAATAGCAAGGATCACTTGAACGAAAATATGAAAGTTCTCGAAAAAGGAGGCGAAGGTGTTATGTAAGATAATATGTATAATATTATTTCATATGTAATATAGAATCAATAATCAATTAAGATAATATCAATATTATTTACCATTTATTAAAACGCGAGAAATAAATTGCTCAATGAATTTATTATTATTTTCCCTAATGTTATAGCAACCAAAAAATAATAATTATAGTGATATTTAAATAACATACGGCCAATCAAATTTATTTTATTAAAAAAGGTTGAGAAAACCAAAATCAGATTATGTTTGTGGAAGATCAACTACTTTACTAAAAGTGAAATCCTTTCACGATGAAGAAGCAAAAGTTCTTGGAAGCCAAAAAGGATCAGGAAGATGCTCTGGTATGATGGTACTAAAAATAAAAACAAATGATAATAATAATTTTAATTATAAAGATTTAAAAAAAAAAAAAAAAAAAAAAAATTCATATATAATATAATTTAATATAATTTAATTCATAATAATATAATTTATAATTTAATTCATAATCATGATTAAATATTTTAATTTGATTTAAAGGGACATTTAGAATGTATTCTACCAAACGGAATACAATTTGATGTGGGGACAGGATTTAATGATAAACAAAGAAAGAAACCACCAAAAAAAGGATCAGTTATAACATTTAAATATCAAGAACTTTCTAATAGTGGAAAACCTCGTTTCCCCGTTTTTTTAAGAGAAAGAAAAGATATTACTTGGGACGATGTCCTTGAAAATGCTAAAACCCAAATCCCTTTTTCTCAGGTTAATTCATTTAATCTTTTTTTTAATATTTAAAAATCATTTTAAAATCAATTTTCTAATCATTTTAAAATCATTTTAAAATCAATTTTCTAATCATTTTAAAATCAATTTTCTAATCATTTTAAAATCATTTTAAAATCAATTACATTAATTTAAAAATTAGGTTCAAAAACCAGTGAAAATACTGAAAAAACAACACACTATTTTATTCACTGTTGCTCCCAGTAGAGATCAAGAAACTGGAAAAAAACAAATCACCAGTGATGGTACATCTCTTCTTTAAAGTTATTTTAATCAACTATTATTTTTATTTTTTATTTTTTTATTTTTTTATTTCATTAACTTTTTTTTTTATTTCATTTGCTTTAACTAGTATTATTAAATTTATTTATTTTCATATTATTTTAAAAAGATGAGGATTCTACAGAGGAGGAGGCAAAGAAAAAGGGAGTTGTAAGAATGGGTTCCAATACAACTTCTACTCTCCAAAAAACCACCACTTGCCCTTACGGCACTTTATGTTATAGGTATTTATTTTATTTTTATTTTTAATTTTATTTTATTTTTATTTTATTTTTATTTTTACTTTATTTTTAATTTTATTTTATTTTTATTTTATTTTTATTTTTACTTTATTTTTATTTTTAATTTATTTTTATTTTTAATTTTATTTTATTTTTATTTTATTTTTAATTTATTTTTATTTTTTATTTTATTTTTACTTTACTTTATTTTTATTTTATTTTATTTATTCATGTTATAGGTATTTATTTTATTTATTTTATTTATGTTGTAATTATTTTATTAATTTATCATCCCAAATATTCTTTATTCATTTAAAAATCAAAAAAATTATTTTGATAATCAATAATAATTTTTATTTGAATGAATGTTCAAAGGGCATCACAACAACACTTGTCAAAGTACAAGCACGATGATGGACACTTGAAAAAAGTAGCTGAGAAAAAAAAATCTTCCAAAAAAACCAAACTTATTCCTTGTCGTTTTGGTATCTCTCAAATTACATTAATTAAATTATATTAAATTAAATTATGTTATATTAAATTATATTAAATTATATTAAATTATATTAAATTACATTAATTAAATTATTATTTAAAATTAAATTATATTAAATTATATTATATTAAATTAAATTATATTAAATTATTATATTATATTAAATTATATTAAATTCTGTGAAATTTCATTAAATTGTAAATTATTATTATTTAAAATTAAAGGAACAACGTGTTACAGGAAAAGTGACACACATTTAGCAAAATACTCACATGACCCCAACAACGCAAATGATAATGATGATGACAACAATATCATTGACAGTTCTGAATTAACTGAAGATGAAAAAGACTCCTCCCTCACTAACAACACTAACAATACTAACAATACTAACAACACTAACAACACTAATAACACTAACAATAGCAATAAAATGGGAAAGTTGAAAATAGATAGTGAGAAAAGTAAAGGGATTATGAGGGATGATGATGATGAGGTGGATGATAATCCTACCCAACCTCTTTCTGACTCTCCTCTTCTCAAAAAGAAAGATTCCAAAAGCAAACAAGTGAAAATAGAAGTGAAGAAAGAAGAGAAGGAGAAGAAAAAGGGTGTCAAGAAAGAAGAGAAGAAAGTAAAGAGTGGATTGGAAAGTGATGAAGATTTGTTGGATTCAGAAGAAAAAACACCAATAATAATCAAAAAAAAAGCCTCTCTTCAAAGAACTCCCACTCAAGACAAAGATGATATGTCCACCCAAGAAATGACTCCCACCGAAAAGCATCCAAACAAAAGAACCCATGATCTCATTTCACTGGATGACACCATCAAAAAGGCTCCTTCCTCCCCCTCTTCTCTTTCCAAAAAGAAATCAGATAATCATCTAAGCGAAATTCTGACCTTGATCAACAACCAGAACAAAATCATTGAAAATCTACAAACAAGGATTTCCCATCTCGAAGAATTAGTAACTCCCAACAAATCTTCCTCTCAAAAAAAGAGAAAAATAGATAAAAATTAAAAATTTAAACTTTCTCAATTAAAACTTTTTGTTCATTTCTTATACTGTGAATTTCAAAATTTATAAAATTAAATATTTATTTTCACAATTATTTAAACAATCTGTAAAAGTAAAGAGACCACTTTACAATTACTTCATTTTCCAAAAAACTAGAACACCAACTAAGAACTTTGTTTCCTCTTTTACACCAGTATTTTTTCCCAGAAGTTAAATTATTGAGAAGCAAAGCTTGGTGAATGTGTTCCAATGTTTTAAGAACAAAATTAACATCACGTGTATTGCTGGAGTATTGAAACTTTAAAACAGTAAAATATTGAAAGGCAAGGGGTATCGTACATTTATCGAGTTGTTTGTGGTTTTTATGTTTGTTTTCATAGTAAGTTGTAATTCTGGAATGTAAATCTCTTCTCTGATCAAACAAAATGTTGTTGTAGACAACCCTTCTCAACATTTTTGGGACTTTGTAGTGTTTTTCCAATATTTTCGTTCCTTGTACTTCATTCAATAAGTTTAGTATCTTCAACAGTCCCAATTGATTTGGAATACTCTTTAAAATTCTCTCCTCTCTAATTAAAACAATAAGATTTGGTGTTTATTTTTTTTTTGTGTTCATTCAAATAAATATTACCTTATGGGAAAGATTGCAATCAATAATTTGGGGGAAAAAGAGAATTTAAATACACTAGCCACCTTTAAAATCATCTGAGTAGTTGGTTCGAGTTGATCTAGAGCAAAAAAATGAAAAAATAAAATAATGTATTGAAAAAAAAAAGTAAAAAAAGGTTTTTAAAAAAATATAAAAGGTAAAAAACCTATTTCGCTGGTAAAATTAGAGATGATGAGTTCAGGGATTTTGTGAAAGACAAATTTGTGAGACTTTTTAATGCAATGATAAGTATCAGTGATGAAAATGATGTCAGTCTCCAAAAGATAGTCAATCATGTCAAACCAAAAAAGAACATTGTTTTCACCTTTTAAATAAATAAACTGAATGATTTCATCATCCACAGAGAGACAAGAAATGTAAGAAGAAACCATTTTGGAACAATCATCGAAATTGATAAGATCTTTTTGAAGGTTAAGATAATAACTTTTAATTGTGTTTTCTTTTTCTCTCAACTGTTTTCCTTTAATTAATGTGTAAATCTTTTCTGAACTTATTTTACTTCTTATGAATGGTCTTGTTGTCATCAGAATTGATATGTTCACATTGTTTATCAAATTCTCTAACACTGCTATGCTGTGTTCATCGCAAAACTAATCATAAAATAAAATAAAATAAAATAAAAACATTTTTCAAAAAATAAGATATTTGTAACAATCTAATATAATATAATATAAAATAATAATAAAATAAAATAAAATAAAATCAAATAGTTGAATAAAAAATAAACAAAAAATGAAAATATAAACAAATAATATATCAAAACAAATAATAAAAATTAATAAAAAAATAATAAAAAATGAAATTATTTAATAACTTTAAAAATAAAAATAAATGAAAAATGATCAAAAATAAAATGAACAAAGAAATAAAAATTTTTAAACAAAAAAAATTGTTAAAAAGCTTTAAATAATAAAAATATGTAAATTTTAAAAAATAATTCATCATAAGAAAGTAAATAAAAATAAAAAAATAAGAAATAACTGAAAGAGAAAATTAATTATGATTAATTTTATATAGAAATAGGTGATAATATAAAGTAAAATAATAATAAAAATATAAAATATGAAAATATAAAATATAAAATATAAAATATAAAATATAAAATATAAAATATGAAAATATGAAAATATAAATATATGAAAATATGAAAATATAAAAATATAAAAAATAAAAATAAATTGTAAAATTGGCTTTACGTGAATGTTTTCAACAATGAGGAAGAGGGGAGGAGGCTGAGAAAGGGAGACGATTTGAAAAAGATTGGAAAAGATGTGAACGAGGATGTTGAATTTTTGAGAATCAGACAAAGAAGAGGTGAAAGAATTTTCTGGGAAAAAATCGAAAAAGGGACCCAACAATGACAACAAGGGGAGATAAGGAAGCCAATTCAACTCACTAAATGTGTTCATCACTTGAGGTATCACGCTGTTTTCAAATTCATTGTTACTATACATTTCAAATAATGAAAATTTTCTGTCCACCACACCCTCTCCATTATTTTTATCATTTTGATTATAATTATATATATTATTATTATTATTAATATTAATATTATTATTAATATTATTGATATTATCCCCTTTATTACCATTATTGTTATTTGTGCTATTCTTATCATTATTATCAGGATTCATCTTGTTATTATCATTCTCCCCATCTTTATTCTCTTCTTTATTGTTGCTATTTTCATTTTTATCATGATCATTGTTGGAGTTGGGGAAGATAGGAGAAATGCTTTTGTTGGGGGATTGGATGGTGAGGATGGAAGAAGAAGAATGAGGGCGGATACCATTGATGTTAATATTAGAGTTGCTTGTATTCATTATTTCTTTCCCATTCGTATCCTCATTCCCTATCTTTGAAGGTTCATTATCATTCTTTAAGGAATTCTCATTGAGAGGATTATTTGTATTTTTGGGATTGTTATTATCTTTGTTATTATCTTTGTTATTATCTTCATTATCTTTATTATCTTTATTATCATGAGTGTCTAGTTTGATGTGAAGATTTTTGGAGATGTTGACAAGAGTGGGGGAGGAATGAAAAGAAGTGCTGCTTCTCTTTTTATAAGAAAGAGAATCATTTTCTTCTTCGCCATCTTCTGCAATACTTTGCAAAGAAGAAGAGGTGAGAGAAGTAGGGAGTTTATTGGGATGAGGAGAAGTGTGGGGAATAAGGTTGTTGCTGCTGTTAAAGAATTTGTTTCTCTCATTTTTTTTTGGTTTTTTCAATGAAAGATTAGAAAGAGAAGCAAAGAGAGAACTCTTCTCCCTTCCACTCTCTATTGTCCCCTTCTCTATACTCATACTCCCTCTTACGCTACTTCTTTTGAATCTATTTTTTCTAGAAGGAGAAGATCTGATGGTGGAGAGGGTGAGTGAAGACGATCTTTCAGAAAAAGTAGAAGAAACATCATTTTCTGTGTTGTTGTGATTAATAAAATTGGAATTGGGATAAATGGAATTAAAGTTGAGTGAAAAGTTGAATTGAAATGAGCTTTTGGGCCTCCCGTTTTCCGATCCTCTTTTTTTCTTTGAAAAATATTTTTCTTGGTTCAATTTGGAAATGATAGAGTATCTTTTGATCAGATTTTCGAATATCGATTCAAAAACATACAAAGGCCTATCTATTTTGTTACAAAAAAAAAAAAATGTAAAAAAAAAAAACAAAAAAAAATTTTAAAAAATTTACGTTTGTGCAAAGAATCAGCAGAACCAGAATAAAGAATGAGGTCTTTGTTTCTCGTCATCTTTTTGAAACCTTCAACGAGACGAGTTTTGCCCATACCAGCAGTACCTTCAATCAAGATGAGGTTTTTCTTTCCCAACTGACCCAAAACTTCTTTGAATTTTCCTTTTATCTTGTCCCTTCCCACCACGTAATCGAAATATCCTTCTTCTTCTCCTTCATTACTTTCATGTATTGGTGCATATACTTTTATTGCAGTTTCTTTTCCCTTCACTTTGTAAAAATTAATTGAAGAATAAAATATGAGAAAGATTTTTAAAACTGTTTTTTTTTTTCGTAACCTTGAACTGTATCGAATTGCTCGAGAGGAATCTTACGTTTGATTGATTTGAAAGTATTTTCATCGCAAAGAATGGGGACATTCTTTTGGAGAGCAACACTCATGATTCTCGCACTTGTGTTCACTGTATCCCCTATTTAATTAAGATGTAAATTAAAAATTAAGATTATAAAAAAAATATTAAAAAAATTTTTACCAATGATAGTGTATTCTTGTCTGTCTTTACTACCAACAATCCCAGAAAAAATTCTTCCAGTGCAAACACCAATGGTGGTGAAATATTCACCTGTCCCTTTTTTTCCATGTCCCTCTTTCTCGCTGATTTCCGTTATCTCCATCGCTGCCAACATCCCTCTTTGTGCATCATCCTCGTGACAAAGAGGAGCAAGACCGAATGTAGCCAAAATAATACAACCTAAAAAAAAAGAATTAAAATAGTTTTTATTAAGATTTTAATTTAAAAAAAGGTTTAAAAATAAATATGTATTATAATAAATTTTTTTTTTGCCTTTGTCGTCATAAAGAAAGTTGGGAATAGATCCCTCGTACTTGAAAATGATGGACTGGACCTTCTTGAAAAAAGGATCGAGCAAAGACAAGTCCAAATTATGATTCTCTTTCTTCTCCTTCTTCTCTTTCTTCTCCTTCTTCTCTTTCTTCTCCTCCTTCTTTTCCTTCTCACCTCCACTATTAAACAAGTCTCCAGAAGAAAGAAGAACATCCTCTTTGCTGCTTTGAAGAAAAGAATAAAGAGAAGAATGAATGAAAAAAGTTTGGTTCAGCTTGATGAACAACACTGTCACTTTTCTTAACTCACTTATCCAAGAGCTGCTGTCTATTCTGCTTTGCACCACCAATGGTATAAACGCTCTTATTGATGCTTCCATCTTTTTTCGAATCTCATTCTGGGATGATTCGTTGTAGTATGGTGACCTTGATTGCCTTTTTTTTTTCAATCAAAGGTTAAGGAATATAATAATATATAAAATATTATTCACAAAGATAATAATTTTTAAAAGAAAAGAATGAAAGAATAATAGAATTAATACCTGAGCAAGTTTTTCTTCTGTTGTGAAAAAAGAATTTGAGATACTTTCAAAGGAGCCTTTGAATTACTCTGAGCAGTTCGGTTAGGAGAAGCACTTCTGTGTGGAATGTTCTCTTTGTTAGAATCGTTTTTCTCATCTCTCTTCTCATCTCTCTTCCCAACGGATTGATTTTGATCTTCTTTGTTGCTATTTCTGTTTGGATCATCTTCTTGGTTGAAAAAGGAGACGAGGAAAACGAGGGAGGAAGCACGAGGAAGGAAAGAAAATAGGGAGATGTTATTGAAAGTGAGAAGTGTATAGCAAAAACGAGTGATGACCAATTCTCCTACATTACTGTTTTCTACTGCATACTTCAACTGTCTGAATGCCTCTCCTACCACCAATGAATTCCAATTCCCGTCTGTTCCTCCTAAGATCAATCTTTGAACCAACCCACAGCTTATTCCCACATCTTTTTATTAGAAAATAAAAATAAAAAAAAAAACAAATTATTAAAAAGATTTTTCATTTAAATTTAGATAAATATTAATCAAAAATGAAAAAAATTTTGTTTTACGAAGAGTTAAAGTGAGTTGGGCTTCTTCAGAATAAAATTCTTTGAGATTGGTTTGGATATCTAAACCACAATGAATAGAATTGAGTAAAACATTGAGGAAATTGGGGTTAGAATAATTGGAAGGATTCATTTGAAAATCATCTTGTACTTCTTTGTCATCATAAAACCCACAAATCATTGCGTCTCCCGCAAACTTTATTATATCCCCTCCATATTTCATCACACAGTCTACCAATTTAGAAAAATATGCATTTATCAACTTTGTCACTTTTTCTGGTCCTAGAAAGAAGAATGAATAATAAATAATTTATTTTAATTTTAATTAATAAAAAATAATTTATAAAAAATAATTTATATAATTGTATATAAAAGATAATAAAAAATTTTTACCTTCATCCCCAAAATCGTTTGCCAATTTTTCATTTAAAGCAGTAAAACCAGATATCTTGTTTGATAAAAGAATTTTAACTTTTATTTTTACATTATTATTTTCATATTATTTTAAAAATTTCTATTATTTTCATTTTATAACATTTAAATTTATTTGTTTTTTAAAAAATTTGATTTACATCAACAAAGAGAATGGAAGCGAAAAATTTGCTTTTAAAAGGTTTCTTGGGAACTTCAGGTTTAACAATGAGAGTAGAAAGAATAGTTTTTGGAATAAAAGTAGCCAAAGTATCCAACATTTCATATTTTCTTGAACTTCCCTCTGTAGTTTTTGTTTTATTCACCTTTTCATAGTTTATCTTCTCTTTTGTATCTTCCACACTATTTGCAAAAAAAAAAAATAAAAAAAAAATAAATAAAATAATAAAGTTTTAATGTAAATTATTTCATTTCGAACAAAAAACAAAAAAAAAACTGAAATAATTTTTGATCCAAAATTAAAAAAAAAAAAGAGAAAAAAAAAAAAATGTTTATAAAATTAAAAAAAAAAAAAGTAAATGAGGGGTACCAGCATAGGAAGTAACGTTTTAAAGAAGCGTGCTTCTCATTACGTTTAGGAGGAGAAGAATAAGAAATATCCAAATGAAACAATAGATTGACACCAACATCAACATTATCAAACAAATTTAAATAAATTTCAATGTCTTTGTACGAATTCTTTTCTATCACCATTTTTTCTGGTTTACAAAAAAAAGAAAAAGAAGAAGCAAGATACAATTCATGTTGAGGAAGAACCACTTTTACTTGAATGGATTGATTTTCCATGTTGGATACTCTCATCACTTTTTTAAGTTGGGTCATTTCACTTTTGTTGAAAGTGTCTGTTTCAAAATAAAAATAACTGTTTTTCAGATTTACGTATGGAAAATATCTCTCACTTTCTTCACTCACCCATTCATTTCCTCTATTTTGAAGTGAACTAAAAAATTTTTCAATATTAATTTAAATTTATATTTAAATTAATTTTTAATTTTATTAAATTTTTAGAATTTTATTAAATCTTTTGTTCACAAACAAATTTTGGAAATAAAAAAAAATTATTTTTTATTATTTTTTTCCAGAATTTTTATTGTTTTTCTCAATTTTTAATTTTAATTTTATTTTTATTTTATTGAGATTGGTTTACCCGACCATGTGTGGAATATCCTTAAATTCATGTTTAATGTAAAACTCTTCTGTCTTCTTATAATCTTGTGTTCTAAAAAAAGAATAAAATTCAAAAAATTTGAAAAATAAAAAATAAAAAAATAAAAAATGAAAAAAATAAAAAAAAAATGAAAAAAAAAATGAAAAAAAATAAAAAATATTTAATAAACAAAAATTTTTTGTAAAAATTACGATAAATCAGTGTCCTCAGGGGTAACACGAGAAGTGATGATTCTCTTTGCAAGTTGGAGTTTCTCAGAAATAGAGTTGTTAATAGATAAAGCAAAACCTTTGTTCCCCAATGATAAGTCACTTACAAACAATTGGCTCTTGTTAATTTCCTCAAATTTTTTAAATGAACATGTTTTATTTCTCTGAATGCCAAATTCTTTCCCTACCACATAAACTTAAAAAATATAATGTATTAATTTATTTAATCAAAAAAAATTAATCAAAAAAATTAAAAAAAAATACCCTCCCCAGAGGTGGTAAGAAAAGAGGAAGAATAATCCCCGCAAACAACCTTAATAGAGAGAGTAAAGTTGGGAATGAGAATTTTGGTGGGAAGGATGAAATGGGAGTATTTGTTTAAAATTCCCAACTGTCCATGCTTGTTGGATCCAAATCCCATCAACGTTTCTCCATTTCTGTCCAAACATAATGTGTGCTAAAAAGGATTGGGGAATATATTAATATCAAAATGAAAAATAATTTGAATGGTTTCGATAAATTAAATAATGTGGTTCCTTTCAAGTATATAACAAATCTATATATTTGTTTTATAAATTAATAGGGAGATAAAAAAAAGAGATTTGATTATTACCTTTGCTCCACAAGAAGCATCAAAAACGAGGATTCCCAAATTAATCTTCCTAGGAATAGTGGAAAAAAGCAAATCAGAAGATAAACCGAGTTGACCAAACTTGTTAGAACCAAAGGTGTATAAATTGCCCGAATTAGAAATCATACAACAATGTTGTTTTCCACAAGATGCTTTAGAAATTGGTTCTTTGACATCCACCTGTAAGAATTGTTCACCAGAACCCTCTCTCCCACATAAACCAAGGGAATTATCACCACAAGAATAAACTTTTCCATTTTTCAAGACAATAATGCTAAGAGAAGAGGAGCAGGCAATTTCTGTTACATAACCTAACTCATCCGAAAAATATTTGGCAACAGAAACAAGAGATTTGGTGGGAATTCTACTGATTTTATCTTTTCCAAACTTATTTGTTCCAAACATATAACATCCTCCATCATCCGAAAGACATAATGTGTGATAGGAGGATGATGCTACCTTTATTATACTCTTATTTTCTTGAATCACCACTTTTTCAAAGTCAAAATTGTTTTTATCTTTTGAATTAAGAAAGATATCTTCAAATGTAGTTTTTTTTTTTGGTTCTATTTCAAGAAGCTTTCTTTGATTGTTCCAAAATAATTTCGTTAAATCATCATGTATAGGTCCCAAGCAATGAACACCTCTAACATTATTTGGCCTACCATAACAATAAGGAGAAATATCTTCTATATTCCCCGCAATGAAAACTAAACCCGAAATTATTTAGTATCATTTTATTTTTTGAATTTTAATTTGATAAAACCTTCTCCATTGTTTGTTGCTATCACAATTATATGAGATGATACACAAACTGATTTGACATTATTCTTCAAATCATCCAAAATTGTAATTTTTGATAACTTTATCTTCTTCTTCTGTCCATTATCCCCATCTAACATTCCACAAAATCCAATGGTATTTTGAGAAGCTTGGAATCAAAGTATTAACATAGATTTAAAAAAAAAATATTTAAATATTCGTACATTCTATCTCACGTAATATAAATTCAGCATCAAATGTATCCACTTTTTCCACAAATTGATTATTCTCTGATTACATATTTCAAAAAAATCATTATCATTCGTTTTTTGATAAATTAACCATTACCTATATTTGTCATATACAAAAAAGATTTTAGATTGGAGAAAGTATTGTATTTCATATCCATCTGTGAGTGGACTGATCAAATGCTTTTTTTTTTAATTATTTTTTTTAGATTTGAACTCATAATTATAATATTAATTTCCTTTTGATAAATATTTGTTTCCTCCAAATTAAAAGTGATACAAAGAAATAGTTTTTTTGCTTGAAATTTGTTGTTAACTGTTTTGTCAAATGAACTTTAACAAAAAAAAAAAAATGAAAACCAAAATAATAACCAAAGAGAAGAACAAAATAAGAGGGATTTTATTCATAATTTGCAAAAATTTGCATATGAAAGCATTGAGAATCAATGATTATTCAAATGAAAGCAAATTTATAAAGATAGATCAAATTCCCATTCCCATTATAAAATCTACTCAACTATTGATTAAAGTTAAAGCATCAAGCATTAATCCAATTGATAATATGATTAAAACAGGTTATGCAAAATCATTTCTGGAGTTATATAGGTTTTTATTTGTAATTTTGGTTCTCTTTGATTTTATAATTTTTAGGAAACCACCTTTCACATTAGGTGTTGATTGCGCTGGGGAAGTAATGGAAGTAGGAGATCTAGTTTTTAATTATAAAAAGGGAGATAAAGTATTTGTTGCTTGTGATCCAATAAATAGTGGGACCCAACAAGAATATTTTGCTTCTTATGAAAATGATATATCAAAAATGGCCCCAAATCTAAATTATTGTGAAAATGCAAGTATCTCATTTAGTGGAATTACTGCCATCAATGCATTAAATGAAACTGGAAAGATAAACAAGTTTTCGAGGTAAATTTTTTGTATTTAATGTAATTAATTGTAATATGTGCCAAAAGAGTTTTGATTAATGGTGCGAATGGAAATGTGGGAAATATTGCAGTTCAATATTTGAAGAATTGTGTAAATTGTTTTGTTGGGGGAATAGGAAATAAAAGCAATGAAGGAATAATAAAGAATATGGGAGTGGATGTAAACTATTTTCTTGTTTAACATGCAAATCAAATTAATTTTGGGTTTACATCCTAAGTTATTTATAGATAGAGAAAATTTCAAAAGTGAGATAGAAGGGAATAGATGGGATAAATTTGATGTTCTTTTGAATGCTGCACCAGATATAGAAAAAGAGGATTACTACATCAAAACCTTTATTAAAAAGGGGGGTAGTTTTGTTTCTTTGAATGGAAGCTTGGTAAGAACCACAGATAAAATGGGAATCATGATGGGAAGTATTGGTTCTGCAATTGAATTTACCCAAAAGAAAGTGGATATAAAAAGGAAATATGGTGTTGATTATCAATGGTTCATTTTTAAATCTGATTCTGCTTTGCTGAAAAGAATTTCACAATATGCAGAAGAAGGTAAAATTAAACCCTACATTGATACTCCCTTCATTGGTTTTCCAACTTTTATTGATGCTTATAATTATTATCTATCTTCCAAAAAGGGTAAGGTTGTTCTTCAATTTGATAATTGATCGATAGATTCAATGATTTATTTTATAAAATTTATAAAAATAAAATGAAAGTTAATTTTACATTACTTTTTTCTATTTTCTTTTTTGTATCTTCTTTTAATTGTTCTGTATGGTGCCCAAGCCCTGGAAAATTGTCTCCAATTTATAGTGCAATAATCTATCAAGAGCAAGTAAATTTTTTTGAGATCGAAAAAAATTAAAATTATTTTAAAATTAATGATTAACTTCCTGTTTCAGATAGAACCAGATGCTAATATTACCAATTTCCTTCATCTATACATTGATACAAAAAACTATAAGGATAGATGGGATTATAGTGAAGGAACTCCTTCTATTCCATTCCAAGGAATGGTTAATTTATGGGGTAAATCTGGATGTGGAGGATTAGGAATGAATGCTGAAGGTAAACTTCGATATCTTAATTTAAAATCATCTCAAAATCTCTCAGTCACAATTTATGACCCACCTTCTTGTTCAAATGGTTCCATTCCCTCAGATGTTTGCCAGGGTATGTTCAAATCTCTTTTTTGATTATAAAAAAATTATAATTATATTTTTTATTATTCTTATCACAGGTACATTCGACATTGATCCTGGTGCAGTATGCATAAAAAGTAACAAAGATTGGAATAAAATAATTTGATCGAATTTTCTTTCGAAAATCATTATAATATATTATAATATAATTTATAATCTCATTGAAAAGTTCTCACTACTTTCCAATTAATAAACAAATAATTGAATAAAGATTCTTCAAATCCCACATTCCAATGGCAAGTTGTAAATGGAGATCAAGTTATAACATGGGAAAGTACTATCACAGAAAATAATTTCATGATTCCCTCTTGGATCACTTATGAGAACAGAGTGAGATTTTTTTTTATAACTTTTTTTTTTAAAAAATTAATTTTTGAATTAAAGGCACAAAACTGTTGGTCCAGAAATACTTATTTGACTTTCAATCCTAATTTGTTAGCATTCCCTAATGATACTTTTTCTTTACAAGGAACATGTAACTCTAATTTTTCTAAAAATCAACAAAAATATCAAAGATTGAAAGGAGGTTTTTTGAAAAAGATTAATTAAATAAGAAAAATAAGCATTTGAATTTTAATTTTCAAAATAAAAAATTGAATAATAGAAAATAGAAAAGTTTTTCTGCGAATCAGAATATTTCAAGAAAATTGTGAGAATATTCTCAAATATAAGAAAGAATAAATCAAAAGATTAAAAAAAAATTTAAATTGATTTATATAATTAATTAAATAAAATTCAAAAAAAAAATGTCCAACAAATTACCCACCAATATCAATGAACTTAATCTTGAATGGTTCAAAACTATTTTTCCCAACGATAAAATAGACAACTATAAAGTAAATAGCATTTATGTTTTGAAATAAAAATAAATTTCTTTGATTTATAAGGTTGAAAGAATAACAGGAATCACCTCTGCAATCGGATCTCTATATAGAATTAATATTGAATCAACTACCCTCCCAAAATCATTTGTAGTTAAACTTCCAACATTGATTCCAGAAAATTTGAAATTGGGAGTTTATCTCAAAGTATATAAAAAGGAAGTAGCCTTTTATAAAATTTTTGGTCCAAACTTTACCAAAGGTGAAAAAATATAAAATAAATTTCAATCAAATTTCAAATTATTTTACATTTATGATTATAAATTATAAAAAAAAAATAGAAAATGCTTTGCCCAAAGTTTACTACGCAGAAAATGATGGAGAAGATAAGATGGTTATTTTGATGGAAGATTTGAATGAAAGGAAGGGAACATTTGGAAATCAATTCAAAGGAATCAACAAACAAGAAAGAGAAACAGGAATCAACTACTTGGCTAATATGCACAGAAATTGGATTTCAAACGAAAAGAATAAAGAAATTCTCGATAATTTTTTCAAAGAAAATGATACAAAGTACTCCTCCCTCTCTTCTTCTTTGTCAGGTTTGATCAAGACTGCTTTTCAACGTTTGGAAGATCAAAAGATGATTGTCAATTACAAGGGTACTGTTTTTGAACAGATTGCCAACAAAGTGCTCAGTGATACTTCTTTCTTGTGGTAACATAACAAAAAAAATGATAAAATAAAAATCTAAAAAAGTTAAATATAATTGAAGAAAATATTTAAGATTTTGTCTATTAGGAAGGTTTTTTCAAACTCACCTACTTTAAAGACATTGACTCACAACGATTTCAGAGTTGATAACTTGTTTTTTTGTGAAAATGAAGAAAAAATAATTACCCTTGATTGGCAAAGTAAATATTTTTAAATTTCTACTTTTATTTTACCAAACATTTTATAAAGGTTATTCCAAAGGGAGCCCTCTTTCAGATGTTCTGTTGTTTTCACTTGAAGCATGCAAAGACATTAAAAATGAGTATGAAGAAGTTTTGAGATTATATCACAGCAAGTTGAACTTGGAAAATTTTTCTTTTGAAAATTGTTTGTTCGATTTCAGAGTCTCTGCATTAACCAACATCTTTGTTAGAACCATTCAAATCATTGCTTGCCTCAATTTTTGGGAAGATGAAATCACTTTGAAGAGTTGTACTTTTGCAGTTGACAGATCGATCCAAATCATTGAATTAACTAATCTTTCTTTTTATGAAAATTTGGAAACAAAAGGATCTCCCCCAAACTAAAAAAATTCAAATTCAAATTAAATTGGGATTTATTTTTCATTTTTCTTTTGAATTGTTTGAATTGTTTTGATGTAAATCCAAAACTGGGTTTGGTTGATGATCGAGAAGAAAGGTTTCAGTTGACTGGTTTCTTTGGCATTTTTTTTCCTCATGTAAAACAAAACTTTTCTTAACCCCACCTTTTCTGCCCACTTTGAGAAATCTTTTTCACTTGGAAACTTTTCAACAGAGCCTTTGAAAATATTGTCCAACAGATACTGCAAAATATTCTCGTATTCAGAAGCAACACGAGAATAAAAGAATTCCCACTGAGGAAAAATCTCCAAAAAAGATTTTTTGTTATTAGTTCTCACAATGTCCATCATTAGTTTGTAGGATGGATACTCTTGCTCGTATCTCCAACACAAAGTCTTTATTGAGACATACCCATTTGACATAATCTTCAATCTCTTTCCACTTTTTAAATCAACCTTTTAAAAAATAAAAAATAAAAAATAAAAAATAAAAAATAAAAAATAAAAAATAAAGAATAAAAAATAAAAAATATAAATTAAGATGAAAAGAGTTTTACAACTACAACACCAGAAACCAAAACAGGGTCAAAATCGATGACAGTTTCGAGCACTATTTTTTTTATTTTTTTATTTTTTTCTTTGTCAAATTGTTTATTTTCTACATCGAAAATTATGCGATCATCCTTCCTTCTGGAGAGGAGAGAAGGGAGGTCAAGAAGAGTAACAGACTCCCAATGGTAAGAAGAAGTGAAAGGAGACAAATCAAACAACTCGGACATAGACTCCCTATCCTTCACCCCATGCAAAAAAATATTTTCATAAATATCCTCTTTAAAAAATTTTTTATCGATTTTATCATTAATTTTATTATCATTTATATTTTTAATATTAATATTATTATTATTATTATTATTATCATTTTTATTAATTTCAATTTTATCTTTGTTATCAAATCGATTATCTTTTTGGTTATCTGTTTTATCAAATTTTTTTTGGGAACCATCTTTGTTCATTCGACCATTGGAGATGAGGAGATCGAGAAGGGGGGAGACGAGTTGAAAGAGGAAAACATGTTTTTCGTCTTTTACTTGAGGAAGTTCATATCCCCTCTCCTTCCATACCCTCCAAAATACTTTTTCAAAATTACTTTCCACTTCTTGCATTTCTTTCCTAATAAATGAATTTAATTTTTATTTTTATTTTTATTTTATATTTTATTTTTTATTTTAATATTTTCATATTTTATTTTTATATTTTTATTTTTATTTTTTATTTTTTATTTTTTTATTTTTATTTTAATTTTTTATTTTTTTATATTTTTTATTTTATTTTTATTTTTTATTTTTTATTTTTCATATTTTTATTTTCATTTTTTTTTATTTTTTGTTTTTTTTTTTTATTTTTTAATTTTTATTTTTAAAATTTTTATTTAATTTTTACAAGTCAGGAGAAGTGGGAAATAGAAAGAAGGATTCTTTCTATTGAGTTTGGAGCCATTTTCTATCATGAAAGTGAGGGTAATATTCTTCATTGCTCTCGTCTGAAAAAAACCTTCAAATAAAAATTAAAATTAAAATTAATAAAAATAAAAAATAATAAATTAAAATAAAAATAAAAAAATTAAAATAAAATAAATAATTTAAAAAAATTAAAAAATAATAAAATTAAAAATAAAGTATTATTATTTACCCCAAGCATTGTATGCAGGGACAGCATGATAGTGATATTTGTTGTGGAGCAAATAGGTGGTTTGAGTGAAATTGGGAAGGAAGGTCTGGTGCTTATCCTCCATTCCCGTTGAAATAGTACATCATCACCAATGATCCTCCTCTTCAAAAATTGAAATTAAAATTAAAAATTAAATTAAATTAGATTAAATTCAAAAAAAAATGATGAAGATTCAAAAAATAAGTTTGAAAAATTCAAAATAATTTGAATCAAAAATTAAAAAAAAAAATTTGACATTATAAAAATTTAAAAAATAAAATTTAATTAATTAGATTAAAAATATTATTTTAAATTTAATATAATTTAAAATTAAAAAATGATACAAAATAAAAAATAAAATTTAAAACATGAATAAAATTTAAAACATAAATAAAATTTAAAACATAAATAAATATTAAAAAATATATCAAAATAATGAATATTAAATAAAAATAATTAAATTAAAAAAAAAATAAATTTGAAAAATAATTAAATTAAAAATGATAAACGTTTCTCTGAGATTTGAGCATTTTGAAAATTGATGATGGGAGAATTTTTGGCATCCATGTCAGAAAAACGAGCATAACTATACGCAATGATTTTAAAGTTAAGATCATTTTCAAGTTTGTGTAAAAGGAGACCATTAGAACAATACTGTACAATGAGATTTTCTTTGGGGGAAGCCAACAAATTTGCAGAAAGAAAATAAGTGTTGAGGAGGGGATCGTGTTGCACGTTTATTGACAATTCTTCTGTCAATGCTGTCAGTCCGTGTTCTTTAATGTATTCCAATACGTAATGTATTCCATGATCAACCCCTGTATATTAAAAAAAAAAAAATTTTATTTTTATTTTTATTTTTATTTTTATTTTTATTTTTATTTTTATTTTTTATTTTTTATTTTCATATTTATTTTTATATTTTTATTTATTATCTTATTTATTTATTTTTTTTTAGGAGGTTCTTTTAAATAATGTTTTTTTATGAGATGTATTTAAAAACAAGGTTTTATTTTTATTATTTATTATTTTATTTTTATTTTTGAGATTGTATTTTTTGAAGTGATTGTTTATTAAACATTTTCTTGAAAGATATAAAATTTTTTTTAAATAAAAAATTATTTTAAAAGTTTTTTTGTTTGATTTTTTTATTTACCTTTTTTCTCAATTTCCTTTTTGACTCTTTTTTCAGTGTCAGGATTCAATTTTTTGGGTTCACTCAATTTTTCCAATTTGAGGAGTCTTTCTTTATAAAGGGGTCTGATTTTCTTTTCGTAAACATTCCAATCCGTTTCACTCATATTTTTAATTTCTTCCCAGTACTCACTCCCCTCACTTAAGTTGTATATTTCCCCCTTTTCCAATATTTGTATAGCCCAATTTAAATATCTCAATCCTTTTTTTTTTTTGAAATGAATTAATTAAAATTAAAAACTAAAAAAATTTAAATAATTTTAAAATAGAATTATTATTTTTTAATTGACAAATTAATTTGTTTTTTTATTTTTCCAAATTAAATTTTATACCATGCAATACATTCTTTTTTGCTTTTTTCTTATCATTTTCTTTTTCAAATGCTCTCTTTGCCTGTCAATAAAATTTTTTTATTTTTGGACAAATTGAAAATGAGTTTATATTATTATACTTTGGTCCAGTTATGTCTCTGATCCATAGACACAGAATAGAATATTTGAATTTTCTTCCTTTGAAATACAAAATCAACTTCTTTTCTCCAAACAAATCTGTTCCAAAATGATCGATATTAAACAAACAAAAAAAAAAATATTTTTGTTGTTTTTACTCTTTGGGAAGAAAGATGAACATGAGAATCCAAACTATATTCTCTGTGATCAAGAATTGAAAGTAGTCTTTGTGATATACATTGATATTTAAAATCCCTTCTTCCACCATTTTTGGGCCTTTGAAATATATTCCATCCACAACTAGTTGAAAGGAGTTTTATGTGAAATAATGTGAAGAAAAATCTTTTTTTTTTTTACTGAGGATAAAATCATAATCAGAATCTTTTGATTGGGTTCCATATACTCTGGATCCAAACAAATAGATGTTCTTTATGGACCAATCTCCATTCTTATTGATTTCTTTGGTGAAAAGAGATTCAATATCATTGATTGTGGGTTTCATTTTTTTTTATTTTTCTTTAAAAAGTTTACTTTAAATCCAAATTCCAGCCAGTAATAAACATATTTCTTGACAACAGTCAAAGATGATTTGAAAATAATAAAATTTTATTTCTTTTTTTCTTAGGAAAATTAATTTCTGAATTGGTTAAGAATACGCTCAACATAAGACTGTTGTTCCTTAGGACACTTTGATTTGATATCAAGCAACAATTGGACATCTTTGAGCTGAATGGCAATATTGCAAGCCTCCTCAATCTTTTTGAGTTTGATTAAAAATTTGGCTTTGATGGGCAAATCAGTGATCATGGCAACGTACTTTTCCGCCTCGATCCAATTTCTATACTGGATGCTCACTTCTGCGAAAGGGCCGTAGCCGATGGGAGATCTTTTCTTGGAGAGCTCGTACAACACTTGCCATTTCCCACTTTTAGATAATGCTCTCACTTGAATCCACCAATATCTAAAATAAAAAATTGAAAATGAATTAAAATTTTACAAAAAAAAATATTTATTTTGCAAAAAAATTAAAAAAAAGTTATAAAAATAAATGAAAATAACCTTGCATCAGGGACTTTAAACTCTTTAGCCAGTTTGGCAGCTTGTTGATACAAAGTGATTTCAACAAGTTTGAAGATAGTATCACCAAGAGACAAATACTTAAATTTGTGAATACCTTCAAACTGGGTGTCTAAATCTGTTTGGATTCGAAATAAACGGATTTGATCGTCTGTTTGTTTGGAAAAGAAGGCGTACTTTTTGTTTTTAGAATAAATGTTGCTTGCCAATGATAAGTTGTTCATCATCTTTTCTTCGTTGTTGTCAAATGCCGCCATAATACTCAAGTGTCCCTAAGAAAACAAAAAAATAAAAATAAATTAGAAAGCAAAAAAAATAATTTTGGTTTCAAAAAACAAAAGAAATGAAAATTTTTTTGATAAAATAAATAAAAAATGATAAAAAAAACTAAATTAATTAAAATCAATATCAAAAAAAAATAGTAGTTAAAATAAAGAAAAAAAATTGGGAAAATAAAAAAAAATAATGAAAAAATTAGATGATATTAATAATTTGAAATAAAAATTAAATAACAATGATAAAATTAACTAAAAATGAATAAAACGAAAAATAAAAATGAAAATAGTACAGATTCATAAGGCATGTCGAGTTGAGAATAAACATATCTGAGCAACTCATGATCTTTTTCTTTGCAATAAACGATGAGGAGATCATAAGCGATGCGCTTGTTTCCCAGCCCCTCAAAGAATTGTTGCAAGGAGCGGTTTTTGTGCATGAAAAGAATCACCATGTACACCAGGTCTGTGTCTCCGCATTCCACCGCCTTTGCTAGCGCATGGCTTTCTTCTTTCATTTTCAATAATAATGGAACTTGATCTCCTAAATGATAATAAAAAATTTTTGATAAAAATTAATTTTAATTTTTAAAAATGTTGAACAAAAGAAATCTTCTGAAAAAAAAAAATAAAAAACAATTTTTGTAAGATATTAAAAAAAAAAATTCTTAATTGTGGGTTTGGTTTGATTATTTTTTTATTGATAAAAAAAATAATTCATGAGTTATGATTTGTTAAAATAAATAATTTTTTTTTGAAAAAATATTCTTTGTGAAAAAAATTGAAAAAAAAAGATTGAAAATAAGTGCAAAATAGAATGTTAAATAAATTAAATTATAATAAAAAAAAAAATAAATAAAAAATAAATAAAAAATTAAAAATAGAAAATAAAAAAAAAATTTGAAAAAAAAAATGATTCATGTAATTCAAAAAAATTAAAACAAATAAAAATAGTTTTTTTCAAAAAAAAAATAAAAAAAAAAAAGCGAACCAGCTTTAGGCTCGTAATCCAACAAATCTCTGGCAAGGTTAGGACGACCATACTTATGAGCAGTACTAGCAATATCAACATAAGAAATGCCAGGCAAAGAAGAAAGTTTGTTGACAATGGAATCTTTGATGTCTTGATCTCTTATGTCCAAATTCTTTGTTTTCACTTTCGCGCATGCCCAGTGTACAAGAACTTTGTTTGTTTTCAAGTTTAGTTGTTCACAAATTCTGAACGCCAAAAAATGGTGATGACGGTTACTGAGTCTGTCCACCTTTACAAATAATTTTTTTCAAAAAAAAGTAATTTCAAAATTAATTTAATGTTTGAAAAAATTATTGATCGAAAATATTTTTTTTAAAAAATTAAATTTCAAAAAAATCAAATTTCAAAAAATAATTTCAAAAAATAATTTCAAAAAATTTGTTTCAAAATTAGAATAAAAATGAGAAAAAGACAAAATGATCTTGATCAATCAAAAAAAAAAAGTTGATTTAATTGACCAATTTATCAATTAAATTCAAAACAAATTAATATTAAAAAAAAACTGAAACAAAAATTTACATAATTTTTTGGAAAATGAAATTTTGTTAATTATTTATTTAATTCTAATTTTTTCTTAAAAATAAGTTTTTACAAATTTATAACAAAAAAAAATTTTATTAAAAAAAATTTAAAAAAAAAATTGATATGAAAATATGTCTTTTAAAAATAAATTTAAAAAAATTATTAAAAAAACTTTTTGAAAAAAAAAAAAAAAAAAAGAAATTAAAAAAATTAAAAAAAATTAATTACCAAAACATTGGGAGTCATTTCTTCGAATTGTTTGAAAGTTAAAGGAACACCAATCTTGTACCTACGAATATCATTCAAAACTCTCACTTTCTTGCAAACATCAACGAAAGTGTCAGGGTTGTAATCATCCAAAAATGATTTTCCATACCCCGCTGCACTTAACAACTTTCTTTGTCTGTTCACATCAAATTCGTAGCTTGCTGCTTCAATACACTCGTCAATTGCCTTTGGTAAATAACCTGAAAGATTATTAGTATTAATTGTTGTTTTTATTAAAAAAAAAATTAATTTTATGAAAAGAAAAAAATTTGATTAAAAATTTTAAAAAAATAAAAAAATAAAAAAAATGTAAAATGTAAAATATAAAATGTAAAATATAAAATATAAAATATAAAATATAAAATATAAAATATAAAATATAAAATATAAAATATAAAATATAAAATATAAAATAAAATAAAATTTAAAATTTGAACAAATATAAAAAAATTAAAACAATTTTAAACAAAAATCAAAATTATACGATTTTTTTTTTGTGATTCACAATTAATTCGGGAAAAAAAAAAAAAACCTTCTTTCTTGATGGAACGCAACATCTCATCAGCTTTAGGGTTTTTCTTCTCAAAGTTTTTGTAAGCTTCAAAAAGGAGGGCAGAAGGAGCAGTAGAAGCAATCTTGAAAATATCCTCAGTGGTATCAGGAACTTTTTGAAGCATCTCACATTGTTTGGAGGAGAAAATGCGGATCCCGTCAAGTTCGGGAACAAGGTAAATTGGCTCTTCGAATTGGTATTTCAGCCATTGTCCGTTAGGTCCCACCATCAACACTAATTTCTTCAATTCCCAATACAACACCACACTTTAATTTTTCAAAAAAATAAACATTTCATACATATTTGTTTATTAACATATTTAATCTTATTTAATATTTGTTTATTAACATATTTATTATAATATTTATTTATTTACATATTTAATCTTATTTATTTGTTTATTAACATATTTATTATAATATTTTTTATTAACATATTTAATCTTATTTATTTGTTTATTAACATATTTAATATCTAATTTTTATAAATTAGTATATTTAATATTACTTATTTTTTTAGTATATTTAGACTTTATCAAATATTGTGTATCAAGTATATTAATAAATTTTTTGTCTGAACTAATAAATATTATGATAAAAAATTTATTAATGATTAAAATCTTAAAGTAAAATTTTGAAAACAAAGATAAATTCAAATTCTTATAGTAAAACTTTTTTAAAAAATTATCAGTAAAAAACAAATCAAAATAAAAAATTAATTCTTAAAAAATAAAATGAATTATTAAAAAATAAAAAAAATAAAAAAATAAAAAAATAAAAAAATAAAAAAATAAAACAACAAATTTATTAAAATCTTTACCTATCTCCTCCACACCATTCTAATTGGGTAGGGGGGATTTTGGATTGTGTATTGAATTCAGAGAGGATGGAGGCAAAGTCGGTGGGCACAACCAACAACATTCCTAATTGTGTGAAACATGCCAACATCTTTCCTGTTGGAGAAACTGATAATTTGGTGAAAGGAACATTGGTCAAATTCTATTTTAATCAAAAAAATAAATTTATTTTTAAAATATAAAGTGATATTTTTTATAAAAAATGGGGTTGTGATTAACATATAAAAAAGTGAAATATTTTATTTTTTGTTTAAATTTCGATGCAATTCTAAGTTTTTTTTTATGTTTTCCCGATAAATAAGTTTTAAATTTTCTAATTACATTTTATATTATTAATAATGTCTATCAATTAGATAATAAGATGATTAAAATGGATAATAACTGATTAAAAATGGGATATTGAAATTTATATGAATTGGAATTTTCTTTGGAAAATTTTTTTTACCATGTCTACAACTTTTTCGAAATCATAGATGAGAATAGTCCCTGTATTTGTTGCTACTAATGCTTCTGGATTACCTGTGGAGGTAAATTTAGGATCGATCACTTCCCAACTGGTTGGAGGTGATTCCAATCTCTTTTTGGCGAGTGATCTGGGTTGGGGATCTTCAAAATCGTTGATCGCAAATATATCATAGGTATTATCGGACATTACTAAACATGATCGTTTCAAATAAATCAAAATAAGAGAATATAATATGAGCTATATAGCTCCAAGATATTCTTTGTATAATTATTTTTAGTTACCCAACATTCCATCATCCCATAATTTTACATCGTATACTCCATTTACACTGAAAGTCTAATGAAGAATAATATTATATAATTTTGATATTTTAATCAAAAGCAAATTTTGATAATTTTTTACTGTTCCAAGTGAGAATTTATAATCGAGTTCACCTCTAATATTAAATAAATATACATTTCCATCCCTATATAAATAAAATATAATTTTTTTATATTGATATCGATATAAAATTTCTGGAATGTGATATATTTTTTACTTATAAATTACAACCAATTGTTCTTTATTGGTCCAACCCATTTTGATGATTTTATTTTCTCCAGGCAAAGTGGGGAGATCACATAAAGGAACACCAGAAGATGTGAATACCCTTATCCCAGTGATAGTATTATCACCTCCCATTAATACAATTTTTGATTCATCTCTTCTCACGGCCACAGGTCCACCAAATTGGGCACCAACAACCTTTTGTTTTTCAAAATCAACATTCCAATCCATGTGATAGATTTCTATTTTTCTATATTGAGGTATAAATGAGATGTCAATTTTGTTTTAAAAGAAGATATCTTTGATATATGAATATATTTCAAAATAATAAACCTATAAAATTTATCATAGAGTTTTAGCCATTCTGATACTGGTTCAATACTAAAATCCTGTTGCAATTGAATGTTTAATTCACAAAACAAGAATATAATCATACCATTTTACAATTTCTCTATTTTTTTTATATTTTAAAATCAAATCCTTCAAATTTGAATCCCTTTTGTCACTCAATGGAATTCAAATCTTCTCTTTCACATGCTTCCGTCAAATTTAAAGATACTTCTCACAAACAACTCAAAATAGAATTAAAAAGCTTGACTAAAAGTTATAAAAATGTTTCTTTTGAATCAGGAATTAAAATTAGTTCGATATCGACTAATTTTAATTCCTGATATCGACTCCAAAGTGGAACAAAAGTACATGATTTGCAAAAAACAACTATAGAGGGAGATAAATTATAATTCTCCAAACAAAAAAGTATGTTGTAAAAAGAAGTGAAACATGTTGAATTTTATAAAAAAATTTTTATTTCAAATTTGATGATTTCTGTAAAGTATATCCACATTGAAGGTTTTGTTGTTGAACATATTTGTCCAATCTACAAAAGAATTGACTCACAAAAGAAAAAATAATTCACAAATTCACTAAACTTTCAATAATTTTTTATCCATTCACAACTTTGAAATATATTTCAATATACTCAAAAATTCAAGAATATATGCTATAGATAAACTTTTGTACAAAATATAAATACATTCAAAGAGGATAGAAAGAGAAAACTCAATAATCTTTCCTGGGGTCTTGTGAATGATTAATGGGGTTTTGAAGATGCTGAATGAGATTGGCGATAGACTGGGGATCCAATTGATTGGGCTGTAAGGGATTCATGTTTGGATTGATGCCAGGGTTTTGATTGTACATCGTTCCCAAAGAATTGAGAAGTAAATTCAAACCAGGATTGATGGGATTGATGCCAGGATTGATACCATAGGGATTATTCATGCCAATGTTGGGAAGAGGCATGCCAAGATTGGGAATAATTCCACCCATACCCATAGGGTTCATATTATCGTTATGATTAGTGTTTCTTTCCTCATATTGGTTGTTTCTTTGATTGTTGTCCCTGTAATTCCTGTTATTGTGTCCTCGGTTGTTGTTATATCCCCTATTATCCCTTCTGTTATCTCTGTTGTCCCTGTAATCTCTATTGTCTCTATGATCTCTGTTGTCTCTGTGGTTATCTCTGTTATTGTAGTTATCTCTGCTGTAATTGTTTCTGTTATTGTAGTTATCTCTGCCTCCCTTATTATTGTGGTTATCTCTGTTATTGCTGCGATTTCTGATGGCAGATGATGAATTGTTGGTATTGACAGGTGCTATTTGTTTTTTGGGAGGGATGATCAATTGGACATCCAACAAATTGTTGATATCATTCCCAAATTGTTTTCCATTAGTATCTTTAATTGCAGTTTCAGTGCAACGAGTATCAAAATAGCTCACCAATCTCTCACTATGTTTTAAAAAATTAATTTTCAAAATATTAAAAAAATTATAAAAAGATATAAATTTTAAGCAAATATAGATAATAAGAAAAATATTTTTTAACTTGTGGCTGTCTCCATT
The DNA here is from genome assembly GCA_024220525.1 of Cochliopodium minus. Classification (NCBI taxonomy): domain Eukaryota; phylum Discosea; order Himatismenida; family Cochliopodiidae; genus Cochliopodium; species Cochliopodium minus. Next base: position 49,972 of record JAMYWO010000251.1, read on the forward strand.
ACGTATGGATTGGATTTCGCCATATTTAGAAAATAAATCTCTCAATTCATTCTCATTGGGTGCTTCCACTGTAAAATTAATTCTCAAAGTATCAGCATTTGCAAGCCCCTCATCATCCTCTCTTGGCAATGAGAAATGAGGATCAATTCTCCTTCCATCAAGTTGATGATTTTGCATCTCATCTTTTGCTCTTATAGAGTTTCTTATATCGAAATAAGTAACGAAACACATTCCTCTACCAGGAACCAATGCAAAAAATTTTTTAATTTCGCCAAAATCTGAGAAAATCTCTTTAATTCTGTCCTCAGATGTGGAATAATTAATGTTCCTTATAAATAATACTCTTGATGGCTCTTCATTCAATAAAGTTTTTTTCTCACTATTTCTTTGGTTTCCTCTATCGTAATTTTGTTGATTGTCTTGGTTATTTTGATAATCTTGATGGTGATTATGATTATCGTTGTTATTGTTATTATAATCTTATTTAAAAATTAAGAATTATTGAGAATTATTTTAAAGATTTATTTTTATTTCAAAATAAAATTATTAATATTTGTCTGAAAATACCATAGTATTCTCCACCATCTTCTCCAGAAGGTTGCTCATAAGGATTTGGGGGTCTTTTGTAATCATCATCTTCTTTCTTGTATGGATTAAATCTATTATCTTTCATTTTCTTTTTCTTTTTTTTTTATTTTATTTATATAAATTTATAATATTTTTATTTATTTGCACAAAAAATATTTGAAATAGGGTATGAAATATGTATTAAAAATGTGGGTTATAATAAATAAAAAGGATATTTAATGAGTTATATTAATTGCTCTTCGCTTTCTTTTCTTTTTTCTCCTTTTTTTCTTTCCTCTCTTTCTTCTCCTTTTTCACCTTTTTGGATTTTTTGTTGATATCAATAGAAGAGGAATTAGATTCAGTTTTTTCCTTTTTGGGCTTCTTCTCTTCTTTCTTTTCTTTCTTCTCTTTCTTCTCTTTCTTTTCTTTTTTCTCAGATTTATCATTGATAGGGAAGGAATGATGTTGGATTTTCGAAGAGAAATCATTTTGAGAAGAGGCGCCACTCTTCAATTTTTGTTCATGAATTTTTTTTCTTTCATAATTTCTTCCACCAACCTTTCTAGGCTTTCTTTGTTTGGCATTCTTTGAGATGATCTGAAATTCTTTTCCTTCCTTTGCAGTAATTTTACCCATCCAATTAGGGATCTCTCCTTTTTTGGTACTGGTCTTGATGGAGTGTTCTTCAGTACTCTTTTGGGCTTCTTTAATTTTTCTCTTTTTGGTTTGCATTTGATTTTTGGCAGAATATTTTTTGATTCTCAGTCTTCTTCCCTGAAATTCTGTTTTTTTCATTTTCAAAGCATTAATCACACTCGCCTTATTTTGGAAATTTACAAATCCAACACCAACCCCAATATTGGTCATTTTATCTCTGATGCATCTCACAGATTCTATTTCTCCACAAGGAGAAAAATATTCTCTCAATGCTTCCTCTTCAACATCTTAAAAAAAAAAAGTTATTATTCGATTGATATTTAAATCTCGGATATTAATTTTTTTTTTTTTTTACTTAATGGCAAGCTTCCAACGAAAATGGTGGTTTCATTGTTAGAATCCTAAATAAAATTTAATTTTATTAGATTATATGTTTGATATATGAAATGGTGGAGGGATCTCACATTGGATTTGATGGATTTATCTACTCTTAGGGTATTTCCAAGTAATAAAGAGTTGTTTTCAACTAAAGCTTTTTCGGAATCTTCAAGGAGCTTATATACCAAGTAAACATTACAACTATTTCTTTCTTCGTGGAATTTTTTTCTGAAAAAATTTGTTTTTCTATCTCCGCCAATTGCTATTGGGAGATTAGAGGTGAATATTTTTATCGTTAAAAGTTTATTTTATCCACATTTAAAAATTTACCAAATGCAACTGATCTGAATCTCATGCTTTCAATTGGTCCATATTTTCCAAATATCTGCCTTATATCTTTCTCGGTGGCATTTATTGGTACATTTCCTATGAAAATGGTTCTTTTTTCTTTTTCCAATTTCTGTTCTTCGGTCAATTCTATTTTGCTTTTTTTGATTATTCAAGAAAATAATTTTAAATATTGTCAGAATAAAATGAGAAAAATAAATAAAAAAAAAAAAAATTACATTTTTCTCTTTTTATTTTTTGGTTCCTTTTTTGTTGATTCATTTTTTGATACTTCTTTAATTTGAATTTCATTATCTTTTGATAGGTTTGGTCTTTGAATCACTTCGGGTTCAATTTTTCTTTTTGCTTTATTTGATATTTTGATGATTTTTTCATTTATATTTTGTTTGTCTTTCAATTGATCTCCAAAAATAAGATCTGAAAGGGATACATTATTCTCCATTATTTTTTTCTTCAATTTTTTTTTTTATTTTCTCATTTCTTTCTCATTGATAAGAAGGATAAATATTTTTTGATCAAATAAATTCAAAGATCTGTCAATAAAGATGGAATTTGGGGATTCTTGAATCCTCATTTTGGTTTTATTTATTGTATTGAAATTTTTTAAATAATTAAAAATAATAAAAAAAAAAAAAAAAAATTTTTATATACTGTATCTATTAAAAAATATCAAAGAATGTTGGAGGGCAATTTAAAGATAAAAGAGAAGAAAAACTTCAAAGAAGCCAAATTTATATTGAATGAAAATAATTTTGGGTATGAAGTAAAAGGAAAGAGAGTTGACGAATTAGATTTAGAAAGAAACTATTCAGGGATCGAAAAATTGTCTGAAACTTCATTCATTGTAGGGCCAACAATAGAAGGGGAATACTTTGAATTGAATGGAACAAAAGAAGAGATTGAAAAATTCTACAATAAGATCAATTCATTGATTGAAGATAAAAAAGATATTGAAGAATTTCATAATATAGATGATGTAAGAATCCCTCTATTTTTTTAAACAAAAGAGAAATTATAAATATATATTTTTTAATTCTTAATCTAATGTTATTACCTTTTAGTCCACAAGGGAAGGATGGATAAATGTCAACAAAGATAAAAAATTGTCAAATAGATATTGCGAATTATTCGAGGGTACATTCCGTATCTTTTCATCACCAGAAAAGGGAGCCAAAAATTTCAGATCAGAGCTCTATCTCTTCGATGCAACAGTGTCATCAAATGGGAAGAATATAGTGATTAAACCATCTCCAAATGCAAAAGATAACAAACCAATAGAATTAGCAACTCATTTGAACACAGAAATCGAGCCATGGGTCAAAGCAATCAACCACGAAATCCAAATAGCAAAGAATTTGGGTCCTGCTGGTAATGAAAAGAAAAAGACAGGGATGGGTGCTAGGATGAAGAAGGGAATCGGCCAAAAGCTCGCATCTTCTAAAGGAGCAAAGAAAATCCTCAATAAAGAAGCCACTGATCTTTTAGCTTCCCTCAATAAAGTGATTGCGGCATATGATGGACAAAAGAAAGCAGGTATGTTGATATATTAAAGGATATAAAAAAAAAATTGATTGAAATGATGTTTATACAATCAAAGTATTAATGAGAATATTCTCAAACTTTAATTTCCTGTTTTGACAAAATATTCTTCTTCTTAAAATTCTTAAAATCATTTGATTAATCTTCTTTTATTTTATTTGATCATAGATGAAATTGAAAAGGGATTGATCAGAATCCTCACCAAAATGTATTTTGCCATGTCCAACAAACAAGTGGAATATTCTGATTTCCTCAAAGCTGATAAGCCCCTCAGAGAAGCATTTAAGATTGTCTCTTTGATTTGGGGTGGAAGATTGAAGAGAATTGAGAAGGGCAAAGATCCAAAGGTGGTGGTAAATGAGGCATTTCAAAATGTCCAAAAATATTGGAAGGAAGTTGAGAATGTTCTTGTTAAAGGTAAAAAAAAATTTATTATATTCGGGATCAAATATAAATTAAATTTAAAAAGTATATTCAGTCATCTTTATAATCTTTTATGTTATCTATAAATATAATTTAAGATTTTGTTTAAACATTAAATTTAAAGATTAAATTTTTTTCGAATCAAATAAATATCTAATATCTTCCCTTTTTTTTTTTGAAAGGATTGACCCCTGTTGTCAAACCAAAAAATATCCAATTGATCAGAGAGACCCTCACATTTCTCAGAGATCCTGAATTTATTAAATTTGTCGCCAAGAATGAGGATCTTGAGGAAGCTCGTCTCGAACTCGAGATGAGCATGGACAGTTATTGCAGTATCGAACTCAGTGACAATATTTCCTTTGATTAAATTTTTTTGATAAAGTTTTCCCTTTTTCAAATTTGAAAACCAAAATTTTTTGATGATTAAAATTTTTTACATAATCAAAACTCAAATTGTGTTGATTCTTTTGAGGATTTGGAGTTTATTCTTTTAATTTTTTTATTGTTTTGTTCAAGAAATTTTTTTGAAGGGAAAAACAACCAATCCTTCTTTTATTTAACATACCCTCTTTGCTTTCTTCTTTATTTTACATGTATATCATTTCTCCTTGTTCAACGCCAATAATTCCAATATTTTGCTAACTTTGTTGTTTAAAAAAAGAAAAAGGGAAGAGTTCAGGAAAAGAATCACCACAACTTTAAATTTTTATTAATTTATTTATTTATTTAATAATTTTTTTTTAAAAGACTATCTTACCCAAATGGATGAGAGTCAAAAATGAAAAGAAATTTAAAAATAAGGAAATGATGCATAATTGAAATCCCAAATTTGCAGATAGTAGCAAATGATTGCAATCTATTGCCTTTTTGAAATATAATATTGTCTGATTTGAGAAATATATCATCAATCTGACCATATCTTCTGCAGTTTTTTCATTCAAGGGTCTATTATTCTTTATAAATGTTCTATTTTGTTGTTAATATAAATTTATAAAGCTAAAATATTTTACACTCGATTCTTATTCAAAGAGAAGATCGATACAAAGAAAAATATTATCAACATTAATATCAATATCGCTGAAAACAATGAAATGAATGTGCATTGATAATATCTTTTGATAGGAGTCCTTTAATCATTTTTTTTTTGAAAGAAAAAAGGATTTACCTGATCAATAATAAAAAGATATTGATTCCTATGAAATAAATGAGTGTTGTAGAATAATTTTTCCATTTCAAAATATCTTTTAACTTGTTTGCCATCGTATTATCATTTTTGAAATCATTAAATGACGAATAGAAATTTTGATTGAAAAGATTATTCTGTTTAATTTCTTTCTCCATTTTTTTTAAATTTATAAATTTGAATCAAAATTAAATAATTCAGTTTGATTCAAACTTTTGATTTTTTTAAATTATAGCAATAAGAGAACTGTGGTTGAATTTTCTTTTGTTTTTTCCAAAACTACAAAAAAAAAAGAAGATCAAACAAAATCAAAAAGGAATAAAAGAAAAACTTTAAATTTTTTGAAATTTAATTTAAATAGTTTTTTTATTTCAATTTTGAATTTAATTTTTCAATGAAGATGGTCAATCCAATTTTGTTTGCCAATTCGAAAACAGAATTACCATTGTTGTCCTTACAATGGAAATCAAAACCGCTGTCAACAAAAAAGGAGAAATTCTTGAAAAGATTCAAAAGTTGGGGATGATTGCAAAAAGAAGGAAGACAATAAAAAAGGGCAGTCTTTCCTTTATCATCCTTTTCTTCTTTCAATTTGGAGACTTTCTCGTTTTTAAGAAGCATCTCCAATATTTTCACGTTGGAAGGTTGTTGGGCAGAGATCATCAAACAATTTTGTTTGTTTCGATTACAACGATCGATCACACACTGCAATTCTTGTTCATTTAAGAAATGTTGGATCATATCTGCATCTTTATTCTTACAAAAATTTAAAAAGAGAGTATTGCCTCTCCTATCAAATAACTCACATAAATTTAAAAGAGGGGTATTCAAAAAATTTTTCAAAATGTTGAAATTTTCTTTTCCAACAACCGAAAAGTAATCTTGAATATCAAACTTGGTGTTGTACTCGATCAAAATTTGAAGTACCTCTTCGTTTTCTTTTTTTGAAAGGGAGTAATGAACAGAAGAGAACTTCTGGTTGTCCTTTGTATCAATGTACTCGTTGACCTTATCTTTTCCGATTGAATTGAGCAAAATACTGACTATTTCTGGCCTCCCTAATGTTATTATTATTTAACGGGGAAATTTTAAAAAATAAAATTAAAGAAAAATAAACTTACTATTTTCACAAGCAATCATCAAAGGAGTTTTTTCTAAAAATAAAAATTGAAATTATAATTAAAGGATAAAATGATTAATGAAAAAAAAGTTTTAAAAGAAAATTTAAAATAATTTCAAAATGAAAAAAATAAATAAAAATTTATTAATAAAGTTAAATTATTAAAATTATTTAAAATTGTTTATTCAAAATAATTATATTAAAATTATTTAAAATTATTTATTCAAAATAATAAGAAATTAAGTAATTAAAATTTTAATTACCTTCAAGATAGGCAGTAAGGTCAGTACGAGCCTTTCTCTCCAATAAAAAGTTCAAAACGTTTTCGTAACCGAGAGAGCAAGCCATGAAAAGGGAGGTCTGGCCCAAAGAACCCATCTGATCCACCTCCACGTTGTATTTGTCCAGGAGGAGCTCTAACATCTGCAATTTCTCTTTAGAGGCGCAGTTGATCAAGAATGTTTGCCCATTTTTATCTTTGCAGTTAATGTCCACTCCTTTTAGTTTAATTAAAAAGAATGAAAATAAATTGAAAAATGGAAAACAAAATTTTTGGAATAAATAATCAAATTGATTTTTTTTTTTTAAAGGTTGTTTTTAAAATAAAATCAAAGATAAAAATTAATCATAAATAATTATCTATTTATGTGATTTTATTTTTAAAAAAGAAATCATATTTACAAAAAAAAATAAAGTAAATAAATTCGAAGGAAACAAATAGAAAAATAAAAAAAAATGAAAAATAAAAAATAAAAATAGATAAATAAATATTGCAAAAAACAAACATTGCAAAAAAATTTTAAGACTTGAAAACAAAAAAAATTAAACAAAAATAAAATAATTTTTTTTTTCGACCTAAAGAAATGAGAGTTTCTATAATTTCGATGTTTTGGTTGGTGTCCAAGGCAACCATCAAAGCTGAATTCAATTTTTGGTCAGTAGCATTAACGAGGGCACCTTTGTCGACCAGTCTACGAAGGACAGCAGGAGACATGCCACTGTTGTTTCTGAGCGCCGAACAAATGACACCCAATTTTTTATCTTTGGTTCTTGAGGACTCTATTTCTGTCTTCGCTCCCTTTTCTATCAAATACATCATCGAATCAAATGATCCTAAATAAATTGATAAATAAATTTAGGAAAATTTTTTTTTTTTTAGATTTAAAAAATTTTGAATTTTTTTTAGTTTTAAATTTTAAAAAAATTTTGAATTTTTTTTTTTAGTTTTAATTTTTTTTTTTAAAAAGTGAATACTTTTTTTTTTAATCTTTAAAAATTTTGTTGGATTAATTTTTTTATTTTAATTATTTGCAGAAAGACATTACAAATAAATATTTTTTCATTAAAATCTATTTTTTTTTTTGATTTATGATTGAAAGTTTTCAACTTAATTTTAATTTTTTTATTTTTATTTTTTCTTGTTTTTCTTCTTTTTCTTCTTTTCATTATTTTCATTATTTTTATTTGTTTTGATATTTGTTTTTTATTTTTCATTATTTCAAGAAATAGATTCATTTCAAGGTATTCATTTCCAAAGAAATTTTTTTTGTCATTTTTAATTTTAATTTAATTTATTTTATTTTTTTATTTTTTTATTTTTTTTTTGATTTTTGATTTTTTATTTTTTATTTTTATTTTTATTTTTTTATTATTTTGTATTTTGTATTATTTTATTTTTTATTTTTTATTTTTTATTTTATTTTTTATTTTTTATTTTTTATTTTTTTTATATTTTTTTTATTTTGTTTTTATTATTTTTTTAAACAAACTTTTCATCATATCTGAGAGAATTTGATTACCCAAAGAAGCAGCGATGAACAAAGCAGTGTCACCCTTTTTGTTCTGCAAATTAATTCCGCACACGTCAGGACCCAAACAGTCCAACAACAAAACCAAAAGACTGTTTTTGTTAGGGTTACAACACTCCATCAACGCAGTGTCCCCGAGCTCATTCTGAATGGATGGGTCTGCTTTTCTTTCCACTAATAATTTCACTATTTCTATCTCTCCTCTCCAACAACTTTTTCGATCATTTTTAATTTTTTATTTAACAAAAAAATGATTATTTATTTTAATATTTTAATATTTTATCATTTATATTATTTTTTTTATTGATTTATTATTTTATTTTTATTTTTTTATTTTTTTAATATTATTTTATTATTTCATTTTATTTTATTTTATTATTTTATTATTTTATTATTTTATTATTTTATTATTTTATTATTTTATTATTTTATTATTTTATTA
>JAMYWO010000252.1:0-10032 GCA_024220525.1 Cochliopodium minus
AATAAAAATAAAAATAAAAATAAAAATAAAAATAAAAAATAAAAATAAAAATAAAAATAAAAATAAAAATAAAAATATTAAATAAAAATAAAAATAAACAAAAATAAAAAATATAAATATAAAAAAAAATAAACATATATTTATTAAAGGTACTTTCATAACCAAGCATCGTTTTTCATTCATTTTTCTCATTTTTTGCAATTTCAATTTGAGACATTCCTTTCTTTTTTCCCTTTTCTCTCTTTTTTTTCTTACAACTTTTTTTACTATTATTTCGTCTCTCTTCTCATTTATTCTTTTACTCATATCCTGTTTGGAAATACTGGTAAAAAATGAAATAAAAAAATAAAAAAATAAAAAAAAATAAAAAATAAAAAATAAAAATAAAAAATAAAAATAAAAATAAAAAAATTTAAAATAAAAAAATCTAAAAAAATTTTACAATCAGGATTTTTATGTTTTGTTTTGATGAATGGAGGGATGATGATGGTAGGAGATGAAGGTTGGACATATTTTTTTGGATTGTTTGAAATTTCGGGGAGGGAAATTTCTTTTTTTAAGAAAAATGTAATTATAGGAGAAAATTTATTTGGGAAAATGATGTTTGGGAAAGGAAATACTTTTTTTGATTTCTTTTTTCTTTTCCTTTCTTTTTCTTATTTATTTTTTTGTTCAAAATCTCTTCACTATGTTTTAAATTTACAAAATACTTTTGAATCAAACAATAATTTTAACAATGAAATTAATAATAAAAATAATAAAAATAATAAAAATAATAAAAATAATCTTCTATTCAACAAAATTAAAAATAATAAAATAATAAAAAAAATGTACAAAAAAATGGAAAGAATAAGTGAAATGGAAGAATTGTTATCAACCCTTCATTTGTGCCACTATTTCAGCGAAATCAAATTAGCAGGAGGGGAGAAGAGAAAAGAAATGGTCCTCCAATTCTATGATTCTGAGAATTCAAAGTGGAACAATGTTGTATTCAAGAACAAGCCCTTTCACAACACTTATCTTTCTAACATAAAGTTTTTCCACATCAACAGGTTGGACTTTGCTTTCTATTTTTACCAATTTCAAAAACACTCTTGGTTTCTTGTTTTTCTTTTTCAGTTTTTACGTCATTCAAAAAGTGTTTTGTCTTTGTTGGAACATTCAGAGTTTTATGGAGATGTTCAATATTTGCGTGTCGTTGACTGTATTTTTTCTTTCACTGAGCTTCTTTCTCTGGAGGAGAATTCTGATTGGTGGTCCGTTCACCCTATTCCTTTCATCGAATATCCTATTTATACTTTGAGTCAAGACAAAAAAGATCTCATAAAAGTCTCAAAAATTGAAGAAAAAAAATAAAAATATTTTTCAGAAAATTCTTGTAAATAAAGATTTAAGAAAAAAAAAATTTATTTTTTTCCTTTCAAAGATTATCATCAATTAATTGTGCATTATCAACCAATAATTTCCATTGATCCAATGTGAGATTTATTCCCTTTTTTGTTGGCTTCCATTCTCCATTGCTTTGAAAATATTTTCTTAATCCAATTGATTTTTTACCCTTAAAATCACTTATTGATACCTTTGTATCTTCAGAAACTAAATTCCATTCTGTAGAAGTATTTTCTGTATTTTTTTTATTCTTTGCTTCTTTCTTTTCAACCTCTTTCTTTTCTTTTTCTTCTTTTTTTTCTTCTTTTTTTTCTTTCTCTGTATCCTTTTCTTCTTTCTTTTGTTTTTTATTTTCATTTGTTTCTTTATTATCTTCATTTTCCCTTTTTTTATTGGAGGATTGTGGATCGAGTGTATCATCTATCAATTGTGCATTATCAACCAATAATTGCCATTGATCCAATGTGAGATTAATTCCCTTTTTTGTTGGCTTCCATTCTCCATTGCTTTGAAAATATTTTCTTAATCCAATTGATTTTTTACCCTTAAAATCACTTATTGATACCTTTGTATCTTCAGAAACTAAATTCCATTCTGCCATTTTTTTTTTATTTTTAATTCTTATAAAAATTGATTGTAAGAATGAAAATATGAAAATTTCTTGAGAAGAAATAACCCAATAACCAATGGATAAAAGATAATACAAAAAAGATTTAAATTTCATGAAAAAATTTTAAAAAAAAAATGAAAAACTTTAAAAATGAACTCTTTTCTGAAAAATATATTGTTGAATCTAATAAAATGAATCTAATATCTAGCTTCATCAGAACTCCAAAATTCTTGAAGAAAGTAAATTTTCATCAATTCTCTTATAATTTTAACCAAAATTTAGTTTATCTTTATGGTTTCACTTTTCTCTTTGGATCATTTGTTATATTATTTCACAATATTACCTATAAAGATACTCATCACCCTTTATAAAATTATCACATATCCTTTAAAAAAGAAAATACCCAACATGGTCGAAATAGATTCCTTATTTACTTTTTCGACATTAATTGGCTGTATTTTCTTTTTGCTTTATTTTTGTAATCCAGCAGAAATCTATCACTACATAAAAATACAGAACACAATAAAGTTGTACTCCATTCTTTTCATACTAGACATTTTCGAACAACTTTTAAATCTCTTTTCAAAAGACATTTACAAAACTTTACAATGGAACATCTCAAACAAGTATAAAAACAAAAGTAAAGAAAAAGAAAATAAAAATAACACAGAAAAGAAATTAAATAATGCAAATAATGAGAAAATTGATTACAAAGAATATCTTCCAAGTAAAGAAAATAAAATAGAAAGTAAAGAATATGATTCTTTGGATGGTTCTTTAAACCCAAATGATTCAAAAAACGAAATTAAAACAGAAAAAAAAGATATAAATGATATAAATGAAATGAATAAAGAAAAAGAAGAAGAAAAGAATAAAGAAATATCTATCTTGGTAACTATTCCTTTTTATTTGGTTGTTACTGTTCTCCACACAAGTGTTTTGTTTTTAAATTTGATGACTCTCAATGTTATCATCAATTCTAAAGGCAATTCTATTTTTATTCTTTTACTAAGAGATAATTTCAGAGAAATAAAATCAAGAGTTTTCAAAAAATTTAATGATGAACTCCTTTTTCCATACATAGGTGATATTTTCTCTCAAAATTTAAAAACTTTTATTTTTTAAAACTTTTATTTTTTAAAACTTTTTTTAAAAATTAGTGAGAGATGGAATCGAAATTATGCAAATGATCATTTTTCTTTTCATAGTGGGCTTTCAAAACTTGAAAGAATTTAATTTCAACATCTATCATCCTCATATGATCCAATTTTTATTTCTTTCTTTCTCGTTCATTTTAGTTGAGTTGATTGTAGATTGGATTAAATATTCTTTTATTCTGAAAAAACATAACAAAGATGAATCCTTTTTTCTTTTAGAAAAACAACTTTTTCGCAACTTTTCACCTTCTTCTTGCAGCTCCTTTAATTTAAACTCTCCTCAACTTATGTTACCTTATGTTTCAATAATTATCAGATCTTTTATAAGTATTTACGCTTTTTCTTTTTCTCTTTTTCACTTTTTATTCTTCTTCCTTTTCTTTCTTTTTTCCTTTCTCTTGAAAATTTCCCTTAAATCTTATTTGGTGTCACTATCCTCCAAGTGTCTTGAAAGCTTAAAGATTGAATAATTTCAAGGATCATTTTCAGTTGTATAAAAATTAATTTGAAAGAGGAAGTTATTAAAATAAAAAACCAAAATTAATTTTCTAAATTCTTATCGGGGAAATCTAATTTATTCAAAAGATTTTCCTTGATTGTTTGAAAGTAAAATGGAAAGTAGTTTAATATTAAAAAGAATTTTCTTTTGAAATTATATAAACTGATTTTACAATCAAATAAAATTAATAATAAAAAATTGCCTTTGTTTATTCTCAAACATAAAATGGAAAATAATTATCAATATAGTGACCATGAGAATGTTTCATTGCTTTCAAATAATAGCATGCAATTAAATACTTATAAATCTGTTTTATCCCCAAGAAAGAGAAAAAGTTGTGATGGGAAAACTTTTGCTTTTTTCTTTATTGGAACTATAACTATGTTTTATTGTATTGGTGAATTGGGGTTATTATTTTCCTTCTAAAAAATTATTTATAACTTTATAAAAGAATACTAATGTTTATTTTATTTATTTATTTTTTTTTTTTGAAAAGGATTGGACTATATTTACATTCTCTATCTTTAATGTCTGATGGATTTCATAATTTATCTGATGTAGTTTCAATTATAATAGGATATATTGCAAATAAGGTCAAAATAAAATTGATATTTTTGAAATCATCAACATATTTTTATTTACCATTTCAATACATAAAAATATTTAGATGAAAGATAGATCTCATGATCAAGTAATGTCTTATGGATATGCAAGAACAGAATTGATTGGAGCTTTTTTGAATGCATGTTTCCTTCTTTCTCTTTCTTTTTATATTATTCTTGAATGTATACCTCGTTTTATAGATCCTGTAAATTTAAGGGAGGGAAATGGTTTTATTTTCATCTATGTTGCTGCAGCAGGTAATATAAATAAAAAAAAAATTCAATTTTTAATGAAATTTGAATATTTTCTAATTGGTTGATAAGGATTGGCATGTAATACTCTTGGAACTATTGTATTTTGTGGTAAAAAAAAAAAAAATCAACTTTTTCTAAAAGGAAATTAATTTAATTTCATTCCAAAATTTTTTTTGGGAAATATTTCGGAAAAAAAAAAATAATTAAATCGAACAATCTAAAATAACTTTATTTCAAATAATTTCCATTTTTTCAATAAAAGTTTGTGGGGGAGGTCATGGACATTCACATGCAGGGGGAGGACATGGTCATTCACATGGGGGAAGCAAAAAACGTCACGAAATAGAAGAGGAGACATACGGAGAAGACCATGGACACAGCCATTCTGAAAAAAAGAAAAAAGAAAAACACTCTCATGGAGAAGGAGAGAATAATGATGAACATTCACACAGTCATTCTGAAAAGAAAAAAGAAAAAAAACACTCCCACAGCGAAAAAGAAGGGGAAGGAGATCATGCACATAGTCACTCTGATAAAAAGAAAAAAGAAAAGAAACACTCCCATGGAGAAGGAGAGAATAATGACGAACATTCACACAGTCATTCTGAAAAGAAAAAAGAAAAAAAACACTCCCACAGCGAAAAAGAAAAAGATCACGGACACAATCACTCTGATAAAAAGAAACATTCTCACAGCGAAAAAGAAAAGGATCACGGACACAGTCATGGGGGTCATGGAGGAGAAGAAAAGGAAGATTTGAACATGAGAGCCATCTTTTTGCATTACTTTGGTGACATGATTAGTTCCATGTTTGTTCTTGCTCAAGGTGTTTTGCTTCATTTCTTTCCTGAAAACAAATACAACTGGGCCAAATACATTGATCCTTCCACAAGTCTCATCATCGTTTTTATCATCTTACTCACCACCATTCCTCTTGGTATCTCTTTTTTTTTAATATTTAAAATTTTATTTTACAAGAGTAATATTTTAATTTATTTGATTTTAATTCAATTATTTATTTTTAATCTTTTTTTTGTATTTTATTTATATTTCAATTTTTACTTTTATTTTATTTTTTAATTTTGATTTTTTTTTTAAAAGTGAAAAATGTTATCAGAATTTTGGTTCAATCAATTCCTTCTCATATTGACGTGGAATACATGAAACAAAGAATCAACAAAATTGAGGGTGTCCTTTCTCTACACGATTTGCACGTTTGGCAATTGGTGGATGGAGTTGTCATTTCTTCTGTTCACATCAACGTCATTGAAGATAGTGACTTCAAAAAAATCTCCAAAAAAATCAAAAAAATATTTCATGAAGAAGGTATTCACTCCACCTCCATCCAACCTGAATTTGTTAGAAAAGATGAAATGAGAGTAAAAAAATTAATTTTTTTAAAATACCTCCTTTTTTAACTCCTTTATTTCTTAGAATTTTCAATATTGCGAAGAAATGTGTGTTGAAGATTGTTCTGAAGATTGGTGTTGTAAAAAGCCTTCTGATTTGCTTCGTTCCAATGAATTAATTATTAACTAATATTAAAAAAAAAAAATTTACATTATATTCAAATATTTAAATTCTTTTTTTTAAAAACAAAACAATTCTTTCTTTTCTTTCAATCAATTTGGCAAAGGAAATATCTTCAAAACAAATTATATTCAAAAAAAAATAAAAAAAAAATTAAAAAAAATGAACAAATCATTTGCCAAAATCATCAAAAATAAGAGATTTTATTCATCAGATATTACAAAACTCCATAAATTGAGCCAAACTGAAGATATTTATAGAAAAAAAGCTTTATCTAATACTGCATTAGGCTTGGGTATTGTTGGAATAGTTGTATCTATTTATTATTGGACATATTCTAAATCACATAAAGATGAATTTTCAGAATTTGATGATGGTAATATTATCCCAAAGTTCTATCTTGATAATAATTTTAACTTTATAATTTAAAAAGAGGGTAAAGTTAATCCAAAATAAACAGTAGAAAAGATAGATTAAACAAATTAGATCAAAATGAATACCAAAAGAAAATGTGAAATAATAAAAGAAAATTATTTATAAAAAAAATTTTAATTGTTTTCGCTTCTTTTTAATTAACCAATAATATCCTCATTCTTATTAAAAATTTCATCGTTGATAATCTTCTCTTTATCTTTCAATATTTTCGTTTTTAGATTATTTGCTGAATTTAAAACTTTATTTTGAAGATTATCAATTATATTAGAGTATTCTTCGAAAGTTATTTCATTATTGTTCAACATATTCTTATATTTTAGCAAATTATCCCTTTGTTTTTTGAAATGATCTTTCAATTCTTTATGTTCATTTTTCCATTTATTTTTGAATATATCTCTTTTCTTGAGCTCATAATTTCCTATTATTTTTTCCACTTTTTCATTTATCTCTTTATTTTCATCATTTAGAGAATTCACATGAATTATTAAGAATATTGCTATTATTAGAAGATATGTTAGTGGTTTATTTTTCATTTCAAAAACAATAAACAAAAATTGAAATAGAATAAATATCCTTTCTTCTTTATTCTATCTTCCTTCTAAAGTTTTAAATCTTCCAATTTTTTTTTATTTTTATTTTTTGTAAATCTGTTCAAGTTTAAAATAAATCAAGGATATTAAAATATTGAATATTATTTTTTTTTTTTTTAATATCATTGATTTTAATGTTTGTTATGTTTACAATTTTAGTGTCATTTCTTCAATCTTTTGTTTTTTTTCATTTAATAAATTATCAAAATTTTCGGCTCCTTCATAGTCTTCATTTTCAATGCATTTCTCTTGGAGAAATAAAAAGAAATAAAAATGAAATAAAAAAAATAAGAGGGAATGAAAGTACCAATTTCTATTTCCAACTGAGATATCTCGTTTTGTAGATCATTAATGTCTTTTTCCACTGTTAAAAAAAAAAAGTTTAATTAATAAAAAAAAAGAAAGAAAAATTTTACATTTTTCTTTATCAATTTTTTCTTCATTTTCTTCTTTGTCTTCATCTCCCTTGTCGAGAATAATGTCTTCTTGCTTTTCCATAATGTCTTCTTGCTTTTCTATAATTTCTTCTTCATTTTCTTTGATAGGAAGAGATGTTTCAATGGTTTCATGAACAACAATAAGATTGTTTTCATTTTCTTCTTTGTCTTCTTTTTCTTCGATGTTATCAGAGTTACCAACATTTTCTTCCTCTTTGTCATCAATCTCTTTATTGGTAATAGGAGGGGAAGAGGAAGGAGGATGGAGGATGAGGGATTGGTTTTGCTGAAAGAGGAGAAAGAGGGAATCAAGTTGTTTTGAGAAAGAAAGATTTTCTTTTTGTTGAATTTGTTTTTCAACAAAATGCGTGTAATCCGTTTCATTGAGAGAAAAAGGGAGAGGAGTGTGGTATTTTTTTTCAATTTCTTCTAAAAAATTGGAATCTTTAAAATCATTAAACTCTTTCCATTCTTCTTCCGCATTGTACTTGTATTTTCTTTCTTCTCCTTCTTCTACCATCTTTACATTGTTTTCTTCCAAATCATCCAACTCGTTATTTGAAAGAAAAGAAGGGAAATAATAAAAATCAAACTTTGGTATTTCTCTTTCTTCTTTCTCTTCCTCTTTTTCTTCATTCTTTTCTTCATCATTACTCTTGATACTACTTGTTTCATTTTTAAAGAGAGATTCGACAGATTTGATTAAATTAATCAGTGTTTTCATTTCATTCACAATCAATCCCTGATATTCTTCCACAAACTTTTTAATTTCCTCAGTACCATCATCTAGATCATTCATTTCATTTATTTCACCACCATCATCCCTATCATTCATATCATTACTATATTCTTGATCATTCTTGTAATTATTTTTAGTATGAATGTTATTGTGAGTATTCATGTTATCATCAGTATTATTCTTATCAGTATTATTCTTGTAAGTATTATTCTTATCAGTATGATTGTGGTTGTTGTTGTGAGTAAGATTGTGGTTATTATTAATTTGGGGATTTAGGAGAAAGAAGAGGAGGGAGGAGAGGGAAGAATGGAAATTGGAAAAAGAAAGGAAATTGGAAAAAAGAAAAAGAGAAAAGAAGGAGGGAAAAGAAAGAGAGGAGAGGGAAAGGAGACGTTTTTGTTTGGAAAGAGAAAGGAAAAGAGAAGAAAGAGATTCGTTTTTAGAAAGCAAATCTTCTTTTAAAAGAAGAAGAGAATGAGAGAGAGAATCTTTTCTTTCTGTTTTTTCTTTTATTTGATTATTTATTTCCGCTGCAACTTTAAAATTTCTGGAAGAAACAGACATTTTTTTGTTTTCCAAAAGAGAAGGTAAAACTCTTTCTATGGAGGAAATTTCTTCTTCTTTTTCCAAAATTTCTTTTTTATGAGAAAAGAGAAGGAGGGAAAGGGAGGAGATTTCATTTTCAATCTTTTTTTTCTCTTTTTCAGTTTCCTCCATTTTTTGTTTTTTGTCAGAAAAAAGTCGGAAAAGCTTTTTAAATTTCAGAGAAAATTGGTTGAATATTTTCTGTAAAAGATTTTGTGCTTTTAATTGATGAAAAAGACGAGAGTTGAAAGAAGAGTAAAAAGAAAATTGTTTTTCTTTTTTGTTTAAAGAAGAAAGTTGAGAAGAAAAAGAAGAAATTTCTTTTTCATTTTCTTTTTGCAAAAGAAGAAGAGAATTTGAAAGAGAATTGTTTTTGTTTTGAAAAAGAGAAATTTGAGATTGAACCGTTTCCAATTTGTTTTGAAATTGAGAATGAATTTCTTTAATTTCATTTTCAGTAGTTTCAAGTTTAGAAGAGAGGAGGTTTTTTTGTTTTTGTTTTTCGTTGAGTTTCATCAAAATTTTTTCAATTTGAGAATCTACCAAAGAAAGTTCTTTCTCTATTTCTTCTTTCTCCAAAAGAAAAGAAGAAGAATGTTTTTTTATTGTTTCATTCAATGAAGTTTCATTTTGTTGAAGAAGATCAATTTCAACACTATTCTTTTTTTTCTCTTTTTCCAACTTTTCTTTTTCTTTTTCAAATTTGAGTGAAATTTCATTTTTTAAATTTTGTTGATCTATCACTTTTTTCTTGAAATCATTTTGAAGAGAAGAAAGGGAGAGTTTCATTTTAGAATGGAAATGTTTATCTTGAAAATAAAAAGAAAGTAACAATGTTTTTTGTTTAGAGTAAAGAAAAGAAGATTCTTTTTCCAATTCTGAAAATTCTTTAAAAAGATTTTCTAAAAGAGTTGAAATTTCTTTTATTTTGTTTTCAAGTTGATCTGCTTTCAAAAAATGTTCAGATTCTGTCGCTTTTAAAAGTTGATCTTCATGTTCTTCTTTTTCTTTTTCCAATTTTTTGATTTCTTCTTTTTTCTTTTCTTTTTGAGAAAATAAAAGGAGATAATCTTCTATCAACTTTTTCATTTCCCTTTTTTTTTCCTCCTTTTTCTTTTCTCTTTCCCTCATCTTTCTTTTCATCTCTTTCACTTTTTCTTCTTCCTCTTCTTTCTCTCCTTCCTCTTCTTTCTCTCTTTTCTCT
>JAMYWO010000252.1:27655-51607 GCA_024220525.1 Cochliopodium minus
CCATTGTGATATATTTTTAAATGATATTTCATCGGTTATATCAAATACCATTATAACTTTTTGAAATTAAAAATTGATTTTAATTATATTAAATTTTTTTTTTTAAAAAGTTTTCAGAGAATTTAATTAATTTAAAATTAAACATTTTTCTTTTTTATTAATTACCTCCTTGTGCTCCTCTATAATAAGATGTTGTAATTGTTCGAAATCTATCTTGTCCAGCAGTATCCCTGATCAAATAAAAAAAAAAATGGTTTAAAGAGAATTTGTTTTAAATAATCTTTTTCAAACCAAATTTGGAGCTTGATTGTTTTTCCATCTATTTCTACAGTTCTTACTTTAAAATCAACACCAATCTTTTTGAAATGGACAAAAATAAACTCCAAAAAAAGCTATTTAAAAAAAAAGTTAATCACAGTTGATATATAACTCTCAGTATACATATCGTCTGCGAATCTCAACAATAAGCACGATTTTCCCACCTTTAATTCAAATTTTTTTTTTGTTAATTTGAAGAATATTTTCTTTGAAAATTAAATTTACTCCACTATCTCCTATTATCAGCATTTTGTAAATAGTATCATAATGAAAATAAGAGTTGCAGTTCTCGTTTGTGCTCATTCTTTTTTATTGTGTTTTTTTTATTTTATTCAATTTCTTGCAAGATGATCTTTATTAAACCAATTGTTTATCGAGGTATTACGTTTGGATGTTCTTAATTACCCATCTATTTCATTATTATTCTTTTTAAATTTGTTTTGGTCTAAATTTTGAAAAAAAAAAAGGTGTTTTGCATACCATCTTAAGAACATTGAGGATGCTATTCATTGATTATTGAGGTATTAATTTGAATTTACCTGTTTATTTTCTTTAATTATTTTTTTACATCAACTATATTTACACTCATCTTTGTTGAAATAAAAGTATAGAATTTTCCATTTCTATATTATCAAAGTAATTGGTTAAATATTCTCAAATAATAAGCAATTTGCATTTTTTTTTGAAATATGGAGTGAAATATAAAAATTAAAAAAATATTTTAAAAATATTAAAAAAGATGAAAAAAAAAAAAAAAAATGGAAATAATTAGTTTTTATTTGGATAAAGATTATCAAGAACATATTAAAAGTGGAAATAAAAAGATAGAATTCATTGTAAATAAAAATGAATTCTATTCAAAAAAGAAACTTTACCGAAACAAAAAACTATTCTTTGATACAAGCAATAAAAATAATTTTTACATAGACTGAGAACTAAAAAACTCAAAAAATTTAATTCACTATTTTGAGTTTGAAGAAGATGATTTTGAAACAAATATTTTATTAATGAATTCATACAGAAGAGATATTGTTAATAGAACATTGGCATCCTACAGAAACTTTAAAATTTTGGATAAAAACATCCAAAACTTTTTCAATTGCATTCTCTGTAATAAAAAATAATTTTTTTAATAATTCATTTTTAAAATTAATTTAAAGGCAACCAAATGCCAAAAAATCCAAAAAGAGGAAAAGAAGATTTAAGGAATCAAAAACAATCGACATCAAATAAAATGAAATACGAAAAACTATTTACTAATAAATTTTATCAAAGAGAAATTGAAGATTTCAAAAAAGAAAGAGAAAAAGAATATGAAGAAACCTTCCTGTTTTTTGGTCAAAGCAATAATAGATACAATGTTGAAAAGATTAAAGTTTTTCAGAAAATTGGAATTGTCATTTACACTAATTCTGCATTCTTTTTAGTTTGGTATAAAGATCAAAACTTGAAACGGATTAACAAAGATTTTATTTTTTGGGAGAAGAATCTGATTGATTGGAATTTATCTCTTTTCGATTCTCTTAAAATCAGGTTCCTTTCAACTGGATTATCTGTTCAAGCCAACGAAAATGAAAATCCAAGAGATTTTAACATATTAGTCACTTGAATAAAAATTTTTGAAATGAATTTTTTTTTATTAAACAATTATTTTTTATTGGTATTTCTTAGTTCAAAAATTCTGATTCTTTTAAATCAGATTCACTCACTAATTTGGAAAGTAGACAATTTTAGTTAAATTGTTGAACTGACTTTTTGGAACAAGGCATTGAAGGAATTTTGTAGATTACTACTCCAAAAGCAACAAGAAAAAAAGAAAGCCAACCTGTCCAATTTATTGCGGAGTAGTACTGACCAAATAAAGCATGAATACCAATAATTAAGGTTGAAAGGGCAGGTGCTAGGGATAATATCATGGTCGAAAATGTTGCGCTATCTTCCCTTGAAAGTTTGGTTGTAAAATTGTTTGAAATGGCTTGAAAAATAATAGCAATCCAAATCCATGAAATTCCAATTCTACAATTGCTAACATCAGGGCCACTTAGCACACTACAATCACAAGTAGAAAACCAAATACATCTCCTAAAATTAAAAATTTTGTTTCAGTATTTTTTTGAAGAAGATAATTAACTAAAAGAAAAATTATTTTACATTCCACTTTGGAATTCAATAATCATTCTTTCATTACTGGCTAACATCGGAACCCAAAACAAAGATAATACATAAACAATGACCCAAAGGTTTACAGCAAAATAAACTATAAAGCAAAAAAATTAATAAATTTTTTTCTTTAAAAAATTATCTTTAAAAAAGGGGCTTACATTGAGGAATGGACATAACAAATTTCTCTTTCTCTACCAAATTGTTGATCAACAAATCTTTTTTCAAGTGATTGACTCTTAGTTTAGAAAAATACTCTGTCATTACATTTGCTCCTCCAATGGAAACTGCTCCAAACAAGTAGAAAATGTACCAAACAAACTGAGGTAAATTCTTATTTGTTTCGTGGGTTGATGATGTATTAAATAAAGGAATCAATCCAGCTGCTATAACAACCAGAACACCCAATATTTCCACCTATTATTAATAAATAAATAAAAAAGTTTTAAAAGAGAAGTATTCTTCTTTAATTTTACCTTTCTGGACCATTCCTTCCAAAATTTCTTTCCCAAAAAGAAAAAAGACAAAATTAGAACTGTGGCGATATTAAACTCATTGAAAATGATTTGGATGATTCCTGGAGTAAAAGGGTTTGCGTTCAACAAGAATACATAATTCAACGCCCAAAAGATGGCTACTGAACCGCTTATTTTCCAACTAAAAACATTCAGTGTGTTTTTTTGAATTTTAAAGGGATTTAAGGTTCTATTTTGTATTGCTGTCCAAAACCCGAAAATGATAAATGTAGCCAAAGATAATGTTACTGCAAAAGCATATTGACCATTTGGTAATTTTATTCCCTCCATCACAACAAACTATTAAATTAAATTAAATAAATCAAATTAAGAAATAATTCTTTTTTTTACGATGATCATTGCAGAATTGGTTATTAAGAGAATAAAACTTTGAAATAGGTAGTGCATTAGTTGGAAAGTTTTATTTTTATTTCAGTTTTTAAGTTTTTTTTTTTTGTTATGAATTTTATTAATCTTAATTTTTTTTTTTTTAAAAGAAGAAAATGAAAAAATTTAAATTCTTTTCATTTTCATTATTATTCTTTCAAAAAAATGATTTACCAAAAGAATCAAAATCTTGTATCAGTGAAATGCAAAAAAGGAATAAGAAGATTAAGTTTTTAAAAAAAAATTAGATTTTAATATTTGAAATTCATAAAATTTAAATAGGAAAAAAATAGGGAATAAGAAAATTAATTTTTAGAATGGGAAAGATGGAAAGATGGAAAGATCATAGATTCAAATTGAAAAGAGAGAGGGTGTTTTGATAAATTATTTGAGAAACATAATCAATATGTTTCTTCTTATTTTTCGAAATTTCGTTGAGAACAAGGGGAATATAGCCGGGGTGGCACACTTTTTTGCGGTAAGGTTCTGGAGTGAGGAAAGGGCTGTCTGTTTCCGCCAAAATTCTTTCCAAAGGAACTGCTTCCACACATTTCCTCACATTTCCTGCATTTTCAAAAGTAATTATTCCCGTAAATCCTATATAACTTTTTTAAAGAAAATAAAATTAAATAAATTAAATTTTTTAAAAATAAAACTAAAAAAAGAGATTTAATGAAAAAAAATATACCAATTTTCAAAGTTTGATAATAATTTTTCTACTAAAGAAAGGCTTGATGTAAAACAATGTACATGAATCTTTGAGGAATAACCCAAACAATCTTTCATGATCTTCAGATAAAAAAAAAAAAATAAACAAAAAAAGAGACAACAAAATGTATTAAAATTTTTTGTAAAAAAAAAAATTTATAAATATTTTGTGGAATTTTTTTGAAGCATAAAAAATTTTTTTTAATTACATTTGAACATGTGAAATTTTTTTTATAAACTTTATCTGAGCAAACAGTAAAAACCAAGAATCACATCGAATTTTAAATAAAATATAAAATATTTTTCTTTCTAATTAAGATATGTTATTCTCGGGCACAATGAGCATCCCCAAAAAATTTTTTTTGTAAAATCATTTGAATGCATTATAAAGATAAAGTGATTTCAATTATACGGTAATCACCATGATTTTAAGCATTATACTTGAAATGATCTGATATAAACAGAACTCAAAAATTTGATGCTAAGAAATNTGGAAAGATTTCAGGGAGAAATGCAAAGGATATAACATCAAACTTTCAGGAAAGAGACCTCAATTGATGAGCAAACTGATCGAAGCAATAAGAAGTGATAATTAATCTTTTTAATTCAAAAAGTTGTTTAAAAATTAAAATCTAAAAAAAAATTTTTGAAATTTTACTTTGAATTGATTAATCAATCTTAGTAGTATATATTTGCTGTTTTAGCGTCAAAGTTCATTCACATTGTATACAATCATAAAGCAAAACCGACATAGAGACCTACCCCGTATTTTCCATTGAGGATACTCGAGAAATGCACACCTTATCAGTTTCTCAATGAAAAAAGCATGATATTATTAAATGGCCGCCTGTTTATTTTTATGTTTACTCAATCATCAGGTATAAAAACATAAAGCAAAACAGGCATAGAGACCGACCCTGTATTTTCCATAGAGGATACTTGAGAGAAGGATATGCATAGCACTTTTTCCGTCATAAATATGTGGAGAGAAAATGATATAAAAAAATATCTCCACAAAGCAGTAAAAAAATGAAACTAGATGTTTTTTAGATCTAGAATTAATTGAAATTAAAATTCAATAAACACATCTAATATTGGAAGGATAGATTAATTATTACAAGCATTTAATAATATTTGATAAAAAACAAATTAAAAAATGGTGTTTCAGAAAGAATTTATTAAAAGAAAAAACAGAGTGTGAAGTTTGTATTGAAGAAATGAGAAAAGATAATAACAAACAAGTTCATGTGGATGGACATATATCATATTCAAATGAAGAATTCGACGCATATGTACAACAAAGAACATATGGAAGTTTATCAAAATATATTTAATTTCAATAATTATTTTTTTAACTTGAAATTTTACTCTCCACAAAGTGATATAATAGATAGTCTCCACATCTAGATTAGAATGAAGATTGAAAATATAGAACAAGCAAAAAAGGTGAGATTGATGTATTTAAAAAAGTTGGAAGATCTTATCATGGAAGAAGAAGAATTTAATGAGAATGTTGATAATATGGAATTTGATGATTTGAATGGGAGAAACAGGTTTTCTAAAGATTTTAGAAATTTAAGGAAAAGGAGAGAAAGAATACTGAATGTAATTGATAAATTAGAAAATATAATTGAAGAAAAAATCTTTGAAAATGAATCTTGTTTCCATCAGGGACAAGACATTATATCAACAAATATGGGATATACAGAAAGTTTTGTTCAAAAGGATGTATGAAAATTTATAGAAATATTATCTCCAATAAACTTTAATACAATTTTTATCTAAACATCTACTTCTTTTATTTTTAATTCTTCTTTGTTTTTATTTCCTGCGAATTCAACTATAATTAAAGGTTTTGGAAAAGGGTTATCATAACCTCTAAATTTCACTGGCTTCAAAAAAATTATTGAATCAAAGTTTTCCCAAATCATATTATAATAGTTTGTACTTGAGTTGTTAGGGATCAAAAAGAAAGTTGTTCTATTGTTAGTATTTTTTTCGAAAATTTCCCTTTCAATAAATTGTTTTATACCACTCGATCTGCTACCGTATGGTGGATTACAAAAAATAAAGCTTCCCCATTCAACATCATCTCTTAGATTATCTATAATACTATTCTCGGGGCAACAATCAAAGTCAAATTTTATTTTGTAATGTTTCTCAATCCACTTGATCAGATTTCTTGGAGTACCAATTGTATTATTATCTTTATTCAATCTATATGATTTTATCTCTTTTTTAGTTTTTGACATTTTATTATACTTTTAGTAAAGAAAACTTTCAATAAAGTTTTTTGTCTTCATAAAGAGGTACATTTCTAAAAGTAAATTGGTATTCGATAACCTCTGAAATTGGATCTTGATAATAAAAACTGACCATTGCAACTTCTGTTTTGAAAATTTAAAAACTTAGCTAGTGTAAAAAGGACTAATTGTTTAAAGTAATTTCCAAGTTCAAATTAAAAAATAATGTGGATTGTAGTAAATTTATTCTATTAATCTAAAATATTTAATGATAAAAAAAAATTTTTAAAAATATATATTACCTTGAGAATAACTTCCTTCATGAACCAATAATAACATCTTACATCCATCTTTGAATGGTTTTAAATTTTTATGTAGAAATCCTTTCCCATTAGAACACAAATAAACTTTATCACTGTTAAAGAAATATCCGTGTCTGTACTGATCACAAGCAAAACCTAGTTTTGAATCTAGTACTGCTTTGCAAGATGCTACTCCGAACGGGAAATATGGATCTGTCTGGTGAGTTATTTGAAAAGGATACAAAAAATTTTCCATCAAATAGTTTTTGGTGATACAACAATTCCATGCTCCTATTATAAATTTATTTTTTTAATTTATATAATTAATTAATTTTTATTTCTATATCTGAGAAATGAAATTCATGAAAAAAATATTTGTTACCTGATTTGTCATTTGTTGTCACAATTTTGTTATTATTCAGATCAATATCCATTGTAGGTAATAATCTTTCTTTGTTCCATCCCACCATCAAATTGATCAAACTGGAAAGAGCATCCAAAACATCAGAAAAACCAGTATATCTCAAAGTTCCTCTGAAAAAAGTTTTGGGGTTGGAAAGACCATAAGGTTTGATGTAGCTGAGAGAATCTCTGTTGGAATACCCCTCCAAACTGAATCCGGGAAAGAAGGAAACCTTTTGTTTGTTTTCGAAAACTGTTCCTGGTTGCAATTCTATTACTCTGTCTCCTTGTTTGTAAATCGCTCCATTCTTTCCTGCCAACAATGCTCCTCTTGGACTCCTAAACAAAAAATATTAATTTTTATTTATTATTTATTACTTATTTTATTATTTATTATTTATTATTTATTTTATTATTTATTTTTTATTTTTTATTATTTATTTTTTATTATTTATTATTTATTATTTATTATTTATTTTTAGTTTTTTTATTTATTTTTAGTTTTTTTTTATTTATTTTAATATTAAGATTATTTTTAATTTTTTTTATTTTTTGTCATATTATTTTTTCTTATTATTTTGTATAACTTTACTTTTTATAATTTTTTTGGTTAATAATTTAAATGTTTTTTCTAATATTAATGTTTTCATTGATTTGTTTTTGTTTTTATTTTGTTTTAATTTTTTACCAACTAAATTTGTAGGCGAGAGGATTGTTACTTGCTTCAGGAGCAGGAAGGCCACCACACCAAGAAACAAAGCTGGTGACTTCTCCTCCCTTTTCTTTTGCCTCGTTAATCACTCTCATTGCTTCCAAGTGATCAATACCTGGATCCAATCCCATTTCATTCTTTTATTTTAAAAAAAAAATATTGTATAGTTCAGAAAAATGAAAAAAATTTAAAAAACTAATAATTACAAAAATAAAAAAAATAAGATAATAAATTGTTTTAAAATAAAAAATTATGAAATTAAAAAATATTCAAATAAATAAAAAAAATTCTGAAAATAAAAAAATATTTAAAAAATGAAAAATATTTAAAAAATAAAGAAAAAAATGTATATAACATATAATTTTAAATACATGAAAAAAAAAATTTTTGAAGAATAAAAAAAAATCATAAACTAAAAATATTGGATAAGAAATAATAAAAAAAACTAAAATAAGAAAATCCAAAAAAAAAAAAAAAAAAAATTTTTACCATGATAGTAACTTGAGCAGTTTCAGCTTGAGAATGCAAATCCTGCATTTCAGAAGTGGTATAAGAAGTAGTGACCAAAGAAATTCCCTTCTCAATGCAAGCCTTGGCAACACTGACATGCATGGTGGCAGGCAAAAGAGAGATGACGATGTCAGAGTCAGAAACCAAGTTTTTCAAGGCGATGAGGTCGGTGGCGTCCCATTCCAACACGGTGATGTTTGGTCTGCCTCCCTTCATTTTCTCTGCTCTTTCTGGCTCGTTTGTTGCCACCACTACTTTGTATCCTCCTGCTCCGTCGTCTGCGAAGTAATCTATTACTGGTCCGCTCACCATTCCTTTTTTCAAAAAAATAAATCAAAAATTTATTGAAAAAAAAAATAAAATATAATTTTAAAAATTAAAAAGAAAAAAAAGAAAATGTCCATAATCATAAAAAAAAATGTTCATAATCAAACAAATGAAATTTACTTTAACATTATTTCTTTCAAAATTTAAGGTGTAAAAACGGAACAAATAAAAAAAAAAAATAAAAGAAAAAAAAAATATGTACAGCAATAATTAAAATGTACATAAAAAATAAATCTTAAAATCTATTATAATTGAAAGAATTTAAAAGCAAAAATTATTTAAAAAAATTTAGAGAATCAAAAATAAAATTACCAGAACCCAAAACTAGAACTTTTTTGAAATCTTTGTCTTTGGTGAGAGTTTTCTTACGAAGATCAGTGATGTATTGATAAGCAGGAGTGAGACTTCCGTGATTTGTCAAAACTGCTTTTCTGAGGGGTTCGGGTAAATCTGATTGTTCTTCGAATGGTTTGCTACCGTCTGACAAAGCCAATGGTTCGATGAAAGGAAGTAATGCATCTCCAAAATAAATTGTTGCGTCCTTTGGAATTTCTAAAAATAAAAAATGAATTTTAAAAAAATTATTGAAATAGAAACTTTTGGAAATAAAATTTTAAAAGAAAAAAAAATTAAAAGAAAATTTGGAAATAATGAAGAAAAAATAATAGAACAAATAAATCTTGAAATTGGAAAAAAATTTTGTAAAAAAAAAATTATGAAAAGTTTAAAAAAATACAAAAAAAATGTAAAATTCAACAAAAAAATTTAAAAAATGAAAAAAAAATTTACCAGTTGGCAAGTTATCTACAGCAAGAAACAATATTCCTTTTTTGGAAACATCCCATTGGACCAATCTGTTGACTACGTCATAAACAAAGAAAGGATGGTCAATGGAGGAATTTGTTTTCAAAATTTCAATTCCTCCTTCGAGATCGCAGGACAAATCTGCAACTCCAATTAATCTTAACTTTCTTTTTCTGTTTAATTCCTCTACTTGTTCTGTTGTCAATAATCTTGGGAAATTTGGATCCCAATACATACAATTTATAATAGCAGAAGCGTACCTAAAAAAATAAATTGAAAAATAATTAAGCTTTTAAAAAATAAATTGAAAAATAAGAAGCAAAAATTGAATGTAAAAGAAAAAGCAAAAATATTAAATAATGATAAAATTCAATAAATAACAAAAAAAAAAAAATTTTTTTTTTTACCTTCCATAATCTTGATAAAAAGTGGAATGATAATTTTGAGGTTCTCTGTAATACTCAAGTCTATTAAACTCTTTGTTAGGATCGTTATGCTCGACAATTTGATCAGAAGAAGCGATGGTACCATAAATGACATCCCTTCTCCATTTCTTCTTTGCAAAGATTTCGTGCATTTCCTCTTTGGTGACCCATTCGTGGGGCAAAAGCTCAAATATTTCTCTTGCTCCTGTTGATACTGATCCTGTTCCTGTGAATACAAATATCATTGGTAAAAACATGTCAGGAAGCCCTTGTTGAGTGATTTGTTCTCCTTCATAAAAAAATTTTTTAAATTGAATCAATTTTGAGAGTATAAAAAAAGATTGAATTAAAATATTAATTAAAGTCAAAGTGGAATTAGAAAATCTTTTGATAAAATATTAAGAAAGATAAGAATTATAAATTATATCAAAAAATAAAGCAAAAATAAAAAATAAATCCTGATAAATCAAAGAGGATCGAAAAGGGATTGAGAATCATATTTTTTTTTTTTTACCCAAATGTCTAATTGCATCTTTTGCTGCATCGATATTACTGTACATATGAGTATATCCGACGTGTAAAAATGGAGTGGAATAACCCATAGTCAACATTCTATCTCCAAGACCGTGAATAAAATCAATCATACCAGCATATCCCGCAAATTCTCCAAATTTAACCAATCTTTGATTATCTTTTACGATCTTTTCGTAATCAATCAATCTGATGTTCTATATTGAGAAAAAGATTATATTTAATCGGAGTGGTTTTAAAATTCAGTTAATAAATTATATTTTTTTTTTTTCAAAGAAATTTCATTTAGGGATTTTATAAAAATGGAATTAATTCGTTATTTTTTCTCAAAATTGATGTTTACCTTTTCTAATACACTATCCAACAAAGGCATATTCTTTTTCTGAGCCTTGATAGTATGTGAAAAGAATAGATAGGTTCTATTTGGAATCAATTTGTTGAGTGGAACTTCTTTGACACCCAAAATCACTGGAGATGGAGAGATATCTTCAGTAATTATTGCTCCAGATTGTCTATACTGTTCGTCAGAAAAGATTCTGAGATTAGAAGGCTGGATCAACACCTTTATTCCCTTTTTAGTCAACTCTTCAACATGCTTTGGTGCCAAAGGTGCTCTTCTTTCCCATCTATGGAGAAAAAAAAAAATGAAATAAAATTCCACGTACAAAAAAAAAAGTTTTAAAAAAGATTTGTAATTATTTTAAATGAATTTTAAATGAATTTTGGGATCTCTTTTTTAAAAGTATCCACTCACAATTCGATATTATTCGCACAAAAAAAAATATAGTTAATATATTCTATCTCTTTTTTATTAATTCTTTTCTTACCTATTCTTATCTTCTCTTCTTATTGCTATTGTTCCATTTCCTTTTAATTCTTCAATTGAATAGTATTTATTCAATGAAAGAGATTTAGAAGAATTGAAGTATTTTGTGAATGGTATTTTCTTTTTGAAAAGCTTATTCATCGTATTTCTTTTTTTTTTTATTTTTTCTTATTCATTTTCTTCTAAATTGGAATGGTCCACTGAATGAAAAAAGATATTTATATTTTTAATTCTTTTCTTGATGAATTTTAGAACCTTTATTTTTAAAAATGTTGAGATCTCCTTTTTTTCCATCAAAAAACAGCCACCATATCAAAAAAATAAATTATAAAAAAATAAAAATAACACCTTGCAATAAAAAATTTTATCTTTTCACTTCTTAACAAATTTCATTAAGATAATTCAAAAAATGATGGAAATCATAAGCCGAATTAAGATATCAGATTTTTAAAATATGACCTCACTATCCCATCAAACAATCAAAATTAATGCAAAAATATTTAGTTGAATTTGTCTTTATTTCAACTGCACTTCCACAATTCTGAGTGAAAAATATTTTTCTCAACAAAATTCAAATGAATGTGATTTGATTTTTTTATTTCTATTATTTAATCAGAAATCTAAAGTAAAGTTTTTGACTTTCTTTTGGTTTTCAATGTAAGTATCTTTAAACTCATAAACAATTTTCTTGTTTTCAACAATGCTTTCAGTCCACTCAATCAATTTTGTCAAAGCCTTCTCTTCGCTATCATGTTTATAATTAAGACCAACATTATGCATAGCATTGTCTCTCATTTCAACATACTCCATTCCAATCAAATTAGGCCAGTACCACTTAATTTGGGCAGCATATAGAGCATAAAGACCCACACAAAAAGTGACAGCGTGAAATTCGATTTTGTTATTCAGAAGATCTTTGTTTTTTGCATCCAATTTCTCTACAATGTCGATGATTTCACTAAACCAGACAATGGATGACAGTTTTGGTGGAACATCTTTTTCATTTAAAAAAAATTAATTAATTAAAATAAAAGTTAAAAATAATTAAAACAAAAAAAACAAAGTAAATTCACATTTATCTATTGGATTTTGCAAGATTCTTCTGAATATTTTCAAGAAATATAGCCCCTTTTCTTTGTTGAGAGTGCTGCTCGCTTGTTGATCCAATAAGATATCCAATTTGTCTTGTTTTCTCTCTTTTCTGTCTTTAATGGAAGATTTGGAAGATTT
Source organism: Cochliopodium minus (assembly GCA_024220525.1). Classification (NCBI taxonomy): domain Eukaryota; phylum Discosea; order Himatismenida; family Cochliopodiidae; genus Cochliopodium; species Cochliopodium minus. The sequence continues at coordinate 40,056 of JAMYWO010000252.1, forward strand.
TTTTGCTTCTTTCTTCTCTGTAAAACCAAACAACTTTGTTCCTATTTAAAAATTTAAGAATATAAATTAAAAATTAAAAAATTGAAAAATTTTTTATTTACCCCACAATTCCCTTTGTTCCTTTGTCTTCAAACATTTGAATAAATAAATTTTGTCTTCTTTGCTAAAATTCTTTGGGTCAGGATTTTCCTTTTTTTTTGTCAAAATAAAAAATCAAAAAATTAAAAAATTTAAAATTTAAATTTAAATCAAAAAATTAAAAAATTTTTACCCAAAAAGATCTATAAAACTCTACTTTGTTTTCTTCAATTCCATCAAACAAAATGGACATGTCAACATTTTCGAAAAACTTGAGTTTTTTTTCTTCTTCGAGTTTTTCATCTTCAAATTTCTTTCTTTTTTTTAACAAAAACTCATTGACATAAGGTTCTTTCTTTACAGAGGGCAAAGAACTCCAAATGTCAGAAGGAGATTGTATAGAAGAGCGAAAACCAAATTTTTGGAAGCCAAAACGGAATTTCTTTGAAATTTCAACGAAAAAAAGAACAAAAAGAATAGAAATCAAACATGAATAAAACGCAGTTAAACCTCTAAATGAAAGGAGAACTGTCGCATTAAAAAATAAAAAGGAGAGGAGAGAGTATGTCGGTTTTGAAGTGTAAATAAAAGATTCGTTATAAAAGTACAGCCTTTCCATTTCTTTGTTGATCATTTTGAATTCGTCCATCATACATTTCAACCTATTTAAAAAATAAAAAATAAAATAATAAAATATAATAAAAAAAAAAAAAATAATATTTTTAAAAAATTATATACAAATTAGGAGGAACTTCCAGTTTTTGTTGTATGTAAAGATGATAATCATCACCCGATATTTTTTTGATAAATTTAATAAATTTTTTGTAGTGAGAAGAGAAAGAGGGAGAGGATTTGATGATTTGGGCGAGAAAAGAGAGGAGGGGAGAGAAAAGAGGAGAAAACACTTTTTGTTTGAAAGAGGAGTAACAATCCACAAAAAGATCTTTAAATTGAAAGAACAAAAGAGAGGAAATCAAAGAAAAATAAGAAAAAACTAATAAAGAAGAAAAAGAAGGAAATAAAAGAGAAAACACCGCAAAAAAAGCCAAAAACGCTGCAAAAAAATTTCTTTTGAAAAAAATGGGGAAAGAAAAAGAAGAAGGTTGATCTTTTCCTTCCACGTACTCTTGATTAAAAACAGAATTAAAAGAAACACGCAAAGGAGTACGACTCAAATGACCCAATAAATCCCGAGACTTTTCTATGTTTTTCCAGCCCAGAAAACTCTTCTTCTTTAGGTTTTCGGAGAGGTACTTTGTTGATTCTCCCATGATGGTGATCACTCTAAAGATGGAGTACTTCATGTTTTCGTTGTTTGGGTCGTATCGGGTGGTGGAAGTGGTGAGGGGTGATAGTCCTTCCAGCATTGTTTTTATTTGTAGTTTGTTGAGAAAAAAGGAAGACAATTTGCATATGTTCACGAATCCCCAAATAGGTGGTCTTGTTCTTAAAAATTTTTCAACAAATAGAAAATAAAAAAAATAGATTAAATATTGCAACATAAGAAAAAAAAGAAACTTAAGAAATTTAAAGAAAAACTTTTTAAAATACAAAAAAATACTATCAAAAATTAAAAAAATTATCAAATATTATTAAAAAAAATTATAAAATTTAAAAAAAAATAATAAAATTTAAAAAAAAATTAACAATTAAAAATATCAAAAAAATTAAAGGAAAAAATATCAAAAAAATTAAAGGAAAAAATATCAAAAAAATTAAAGGAAAAAAAACCAAAAATAAAAATTTTTTTTTTTTTACACTTCCCCTCGTCTCTTTTCTGGTTTGAGATGAGCTTCTTTTTTTTGGTCTTTAATTATTTGAGAAAATCTTTCTTTCATTTCTTTAATATCGTGTTCCCAAATCATTGGGTAGGCTACTTCCATCATTTTTAGTGCTTTGTGTTCGTCATCCAAAGTTTCTTCGTTTGTTTTATCGATTAAATAAATTTGGATGTATTTTTTTATCAATTTTCCAAAAAATTCAAGGTAGTACCTTTGTAAAAAAAAAACAAATTAAAATTTAATTTTAAATTATTATTTTCAGAAAAAAAAAAATTTCTATTTTACCATGGAATATCTTTGTATCTATCTTTTATACTCCATTTCTTATATGATACATCTCTTATTTTGGCAGAGATCGAAATAAGGTGATTCATTTTTTCCAAATCATCCTTGAAATCGCTCTTTTCCATAAATTCCAATATTTTCGCAATTTTCTCAATATCTTCATCCCTAATTTTGCTTATCCAATCATTATATTCGTTGCATGCTTCATTTTCACTTACTGATTCGATCATTTTTTTTTTTATTTTTTATTGTGAGAATAACATTGAATGAAAGTGAAACTGAGAAAAATATGAGAAATGATTCCAATTCTTAAATGTGAAGAGAGTTTATAAAATGAAAAGAAAAAGTTTAAATTAATTTTTTTTTTTAATAATTTTCCAAAAATAAAATAAAATAAAAGCGAAGTATTTTGAAAAGAGAAAAGAGAACTGAATTATTTATATTCTTCAACCAAGTTCTTGAAGTGTTTGATCAAATCATCAATGCTCATAGGTTCACCACGACCCTTTTGATCTTTACCAGTACCTCTTGGACGAACATTGACAGAGTTGTTCTCTTGTTCAACAGCACCAACAACAAGGGTGAAGTTGTATTGAAACTCGTTTGCGTAGAGGATCTTTCTTTCCATGGTCTTACCAGAAGTATCGACATCTACATAGAATCCTGCTTCAAACAATTGTTTTTGAACTTTTTCTGCGTATTCATTGAATCCAGAACCAATTGGAACAACTAAAAGGAAACAAATGTTAATTTTAAAAAAAAAAATGTAAAATAAAAATTTCTTTTTTTTTGAATAAAAACTAAATGAATTTTTTGGATTTATTAGTCAGTGAAAAAATTTCTCCTTCATTATTAATAGGTAGAACGAAAGTTATTTTCAAAATCATCATTTTAAAAACCAAAAAAAATGTTTTAAAATAAAACAAAAAAAAAGGAATGTAAAAAAAAAAATTTAAAAAAAAATTTTAAAATGTTACCCAAAGCTTGTCTTGGGGAAACCCAGAAAGGCCACTTTCCTTCAGTGTGCTCAGTCAAAATAGCGAAAAATCTCTCAACAGAACCATAAATAGCTCTGTGAATGATGACAGGTCTGACCAAAGTGTTATTCTCATCCAAGTACTGCAACTCAAACTTGATAGGGAGTTGGAAATCAAGTTGGATGGTGGCGCATTGAAAAGATCTCTTCATGCAGTCGTATACGTGAATGTCAATTTTTGGTCCGTAGAACGCTCCGTCTTCTGGATTCAACTTCCATGGTTTTCCAAATTTGTTCAATGCGTCTTTGAGTGATTGTTCTGCTTCATCCCATTGACTAATTTCCCCTGTAAATTTGTAAAAAATAAATTAAGAATTTGAATCAAAAATTATAAAAAAAAATTTAAAAAAAATAAAAAAATAACAATATAAAAATAAAAATAAAATCACAAAGATAATTTTATTGATTCAATTAAAATAGAATGAATTAACAAAAATTTAGATTTAAATTAAAAAATAATTTAAAAAATAAAAATAAAAATAAAAATAAAAATAAAAATAAAAATAAAAATAAAAATAAAAATAAAATTTATTTACCCATAAAATTTTTAGGTCTGGTGGAAAGTTCCAAGGAAAATTCGAATCCAAAGACACCATAGACATGTTTCATAAAACCAAGAGCGTTTTCAATTTCCTCAGTGATTTGCTCACGTCTGCAGAAAATGTGAGCATCATCTTGTTGGAATCTTCTTACTCTGGTCAACCCAGAAAGAGCATTGCTGAGTTCGTTTCTAAAAAGATAAAATGAGATAAATAAAAAAAATTAATCAAAAAAATTAAATGAAAAAATTTAATTGAAAAAAATCAAAAAATTAAAAAAATTAATGAAAAAAAAATTAAAAAAAATTTAAAGAAAATGAAAAAAATTTAAAAAAAATGTTACCTGTGTAAGACTCCAAAGTCAGCGAGACGAATAGGCAATTCTTTGTAAGATCTGGTTCTGTTTCTGAACATCAAACAGTGACCAGGGCAGTTCATAGGTTTGAGAGAAAACTCTTGGTCTTCGCAAATGAAAGAGAACATGTTTTCTTTGTACTTTGCATTGTGTCCAGAAATATCCCATAAACTATTTTCAAAAAAAAATAAAAAAAGAAAAAATAATAAATTAAAATGAAATAAAATAAAATATGATAAAAATAAATTGTTAAAAACAAAATTAAGAGCAGAAGAAAGGTTGTTTAAATTTAATTACCGAGAACTGAAAACGTTTGGGGTAATTACTTCAGTAAATCCTCTCTTTCTGTATTCCCCACGAGTAAAATCCATCAACTATCGAAAAGGGGTTATTTTTTTAAAAAAAAAAAAATGACAATAAAAAAGAAAAAAATGACAAAAATAAAGACTAACATGAATAAAAAATACGAAAAAAAAAAAGAAAATAAAAAAAATATTGTTTATTTTTGCAAAAATAATTCAACAATTTTTTTACCTTGTTGTAAATTTTTGCACCATGTGGAAGGAAGAAACAAGAACCAGGACTCAACTCATCAAAGAAGAACAACTCCTGTTCCTTCCCGATCTTTCTGTGGTCGTTTTCGAGTTGTTTCTTTCTGTTTTCGATCCATTCTTTGAGCTCCTTGGCGGACGGGAAAGTGATGGCATAAACTCTTTGTACTGAAGGGTTGTCTTTATTCTTCCTGAAATAAGCGCTACTGTTTTGGAAAACTTCAAATGCTTTTGCTTTTCCAGTGTTAGGAAGATGAGGTCCTTTGAGAGTTAAATTAATTTAGATAATTAAAGATTAAGGGATTTTTTTTTTATTTTTGGATATATAATTCGTTAAAATATCTTCTTCAATAAAAGGTTTTATTATTTATTAATTATATTTTTCTGTATTATATTTTAAACTCCAAATTTGAAGTTGTATATTTTTATAAAGTTTATTTTTGCTTTCTTAGAATATTATTTAATCTGATTTATTTATTATTATTTTTTTTACCTTTGCATGGATCAATCAAATCACCACATCTATAAATGGTGCAGGTTCCACCTTCTTCGACCTTCTCCTGAAGAATTTCAGTTTTGAATCTGCTGTATTTGAACATTTCAAGAGCTTTATCCTTAGGACAAACAATCATCTCGAATTCATCTTTTTTCTTGACTACCTCTTTCACACCTTGATTGATCTTTTCCCAATCTTCTTGAGTGATTGATACATCTTTCCCTTCTTTATCTTTGATTGCCATATCATAATAAAATCCTCCAGTTTCTATTGGTGGACCTGAACATAGATATCCTCCCTATTATTATTATTAAAGAAAATAAATATTTTTCTTTTCAAAATTTAAAAATAATCAATTCTTACATAGATTCTTTCCAATGCTTGTCCCAAGATATGTGCAGATGAATGCCAAAATACTTTTTTACCTTCTTCATCTTCGAATTTTAACAATTTTAAACTAGAATCTTCTTCAAAGGGTCTATTTAAATCCCAAAGAACATCATTAACCTAAATATAAAAAATGAAAGATGAATAAAAACTATTCAAAATTGTATATTTAAAGATATTTAACTGTATATTTCTCTTAAATACAAATATATTTTGGATAATTTTTTTTTTTATGTACTGTTTTTATTTTTTTTTCACCTTTGAAATGATAACAACATTTGCAAGTCCTTGTGAAATAGATTTTGCAACATCCATTGGGGTGGTAATATATGATTTTCCATCAAAAATCTTTCCATCAGGCAAAGTAATTTTGATATCTTTTCCTTGTTTCTTCAATTTTTCTTCTTCATTCAATTTTTTGACTTCTTCCCAAATTTTTATTCTGTGTTCAATATATTCAGGTTTTGGCAATGAATTATAATCAAACTTTGGTGCTTGAACTTTAATACTCTTTGGTTTATTGTTGTTCTTATTGTTTTTAATATCTTCACTCATTTTTTTTTTTTTAAATTTGTTTATGATTTTTTTTTTTTATACAGATTGAAAAAACAACAAAATATTTTTCTTTTTGTACTTGTTATTTATGAGAAAAATATAAGAAAAGTGAATGTCATCTCAAAAGATACCATAACTATTGAAATTTGTTATTTATTGCAAAATAAAGGCTGACTGAAAATTTATACCCAAAGAGAAGAAAAAGAAAAGTGAAAGATAAATAGATTTATTTGGATAGTAAAGCATTTAACCAATCATCAAGATGAACCAAAGCAAGCTTAGGAGCATTTTTGAACAAGAGAAGATAACCTTGCAATTCAGCCATACTGACAACATTATCACCAATAGTTTCGGAAAATTGGGTGACAATATCCTCACCACTAAGCTCAGGGAAAAACTTGATGAACATCTTCTCGATCTGAGTACGAGAAGCATTACCTAAAAAGTGTTTGACATCAACTCTGCCAGGACGAATCAAAGCAGGATCCAACTTTTCAAGATGATTGGTGGTCATAAAGAGCAATCTTCCTTCTGAAGCAGCAACACCATCAAGAGCATTCAACAACCCAGAAAAAGTTAATCTATTCAAACCTTGGTATTGTGTGGTTTTTTCTTTTGTATCGTTTCTGTTTGTGAAGGCAGCATCTATGTCTTCTAACAAAATGATTGATCTTTCTGGTGCTACTGAAAGCAAATGAATCAGTCTATCATCTGTTAAGCTTGCATCAGATAAACTCAATATACAGATATTATATTCTAGTTGTCCTGCCAAAGCCTGAATAAAACTAGATTTACCACTACCTTTTGAGATAAAAAAATTTTTATTAATTCGTTGAAATAATTTTGAAAAAAAAAGAAATTTTGAAAGAATTTATAAATTGAATTTAATTATTTTTTACCAGGAGGTCCATATAGCAAGTATCCCCTTTTTTATAAGTTTTTTTGTAAATTTAGAAATTATTTATTTTCCTATCTTGTTGTATATTTTTTTTTTCACCTTCTATATGGAATTCCTCTATCAATATACCAACCAGGATTTTCAACGAAATCCTTTACATCATTTACAATTTCATCAGTAGTTGCACCATCAAGAAATACAGAAGTGATTGGTCTTCTTCTTCTTGGATTACCAAATGGTCTCCATTCATGACCATAACATGTATAAATAATAGTTGTTCCATATTCTTCTTTTAATGCCAATTGCTTTGCATCATTCAATAAATTAATCAATATTTGCTTATCTCTTCCTAACATGGTCAATGTTACTGTTTCCCATAATGATCCATTTTGTATATCTATTGCTGATTTTTCTCTTGTTCTTTCTACCTTTATCCATGTTCCTTTATATTTCAAATAATGATTTCCTACAGATGGAAGGAAATCTATTTTTGTTTTTACATTTCCATTATCATGTCTTTCGAATGATGTTGAAATGGAAAGATGTTGTGTTGTTTTAACTTTATATATGGTAAAAAAAATCAAATTTTAAAAATTCATCTTGATAAGACTAATAATTTCAATTATATCTCACCATTTGAAGACATCCATCTCAAAAACCATTGATAACTTTTATCTTTTGATGGTATTTCAATTGATACCAACAATTTTCTTCTTGCATATATTGTTCCTTGTTGAAATCTATAGAATTAACCTCATTAATTTTGTTTTTTTTTTTTTTGACAATTATTTTAATCTTTAACCTACAATTTTCTCCCAACTGTGGCCGCAGCTCCTATTCCAATCAAACCAAATCCAGCTGAAAAATATGGATTATTTGACAATAAATCGTTTAAATTCATCAAAAAATTAAAAAAAATCTTAGATCCTTTTTATTTTTTTTATTTTTTTTTGATGTTTTGACAAACTAGATTTTTTTTTATTTCATAAAAATGGAAAGTAAATCATACTCTTTGAATCAAATAATCCATTATAATCACCCATTTTCTTCCAAACAATAATAAATAACGAACATTTTTTTTTTTTAAATTGTTCTGTTTTGATGAATTTATAAAAAAAAAAATAATCCTTTGGCAAAATTCTTTATATACTCAATAAAAGAATAGAAAAGAAGTGAAGAAATAGATCAATAACAACTGAATACATAAATAAATATATAGAAAAAGAGAATGAATTTAAAATTGGTAAATTATTTTTTTGAGAATAATAAATATTTTTATTATTCTCTCAATATTGAATTATAATACTAATCTTACTCTTTAGGTTGTAGTGGGTGATGGTAGTGTTGGTAAAACGGCTATGCTTATAAGTTTAATAGAGGTAAATTAAAATATATTCAAAATAATAACCTCGAATATATCGGAATGATGAAACTCAACTGAATATAATCTCATTATTTTAGAATCGATTTCCAATTGACTATGTTCCAACTGTATTCGAAAATCATTCAACATGTAAAACCAATATATACTTTATTTAATGAATGATATTTTAAATATTCCGTTTATAAAAACTCAAATAATCATTTATATCTCCTTTGATTAAATTTAGCAATCGATGTGGATAATAAAACTTATATGATGGATTTATATGATACAGCGGGTCAAGAAGAATACAAAAGATTAAGAGCTATATCATATCCTGAAACAGATGTGTAAGATAATTTTTTAATAAAAATAATTAATCTCCTTCAATAAGAATTATATTTATATTTTTGACATATAAAAAACAGGTTTTTGATTTGTTATTCTGTTGTGGATGAAAATTCATTTGGTAAAAAAAAAAAAACTTTTATTAATAACATAACTTGCATAAATAAACATTAGATGTTACAATATACATCATATATCAATTATAGCAAAGAAAAAATGAAGATTAATTCAAAAATATTGAATGGGATTCGTTCTTCAACATATTTTTCTCCTTTATTAATTTAATTTTAATTTTAGCCAATATAACTCTCAAATGGCTGAGAGAATTAAATCATTATTGCCCTGATGCAATCAAAATCTTGGTAGGAACAAAGATCGATCTCAGACAAGATCCGATCATTAAACAAAATCAAACTAGAATTATGAATAAAGAAGATGGTATCAACCTTGCCAAAGAAATTAAAGCACAATCTTATCAAGAATGTTCATCCTTTTCAAGGGAAGGTTTGACTTTTTCAATTATAATCAATATCCTTTTCATCTCATTTCTTTTTCATTATTTAAAAAGGTCTTAAAGAATTATTCCAACATGCTGCTAGGAGCGTCATTAATATTAAATTTAATAACAATCAAAAGAATAATACGAAAAAGGGATGCACTATTTTGTAGATATTTATCATTATTACCTCTTCATAAATAAAAATGTAATTTATATCCTAATTTATTTCTCTTAACCAAATCTTCATTTTTGAAATTTTTCAATCTTCTTTTGGGAGATCTAATTTTGTTTTGAAAGATTATAGTTTTCAAATTGAAATTTAAAGAAAAAAAAATGGACAGAGATATGGAAAAGAGAGAAAAAATAGAAAGATCAAATAGGGTATAAAACTAATCTTTCTATTCCATCTTCAATTCATGAAATATTTGAAATTAAAAAAAAGGGATTATTTCCTATCAACTCTGAGAGTCTATTCTCAAATCCTACATCCGAAGAGATATATTATTTTGGTTATTCAAAAGATTCAAAAGAGAATGTCATTTTTTTGAGTGGAAAAAGAAGGATAGATTTGGAAGAGAAAAAAATAAAGAGTATTGCTCCTGGTTATAACTTTACAATAGCTATATCAGAGGAGAATAGAGTATATTATTGGCTTTCTCGAAAGAATATAGAAGAAATAAAAGAAATTAGTTTAGGAAATGAATTGAAAGGAGAACCCATTTTATGCAGGATGGGATATTATCATTCAATCATTTTAACTGATAAAGGTAAAAATATGAAATTTAATTTTTTTAAAAAACTAATTGTGAGATAAATAAATTAAATTAAATTAAATATAAAACCTCAATTATTAAAATGATTACTTATTAATAGGAGAGGTTGTTACGATCCCTTCATTTCAAGAAGGTTATAATTATACAGGGAATGAAAAGGAGAAGGAATTAGTGGACTTCAATGGATACTCCTTGTCTTTGTCCTTTTTGAGTGGAAAAGAAATAGTAATATCTGTCACTTGTGGTTGTTTTCACAGTTTGCTTATTACAAGTGAGGGAAGGGCATATGGTTGGGGAAGGTAAAATAATTTTTCATCAAAAATTTGAATGTTTTTTTTTTTTTGAATGATTTTTTTTTGTATTTTTTTAAATATAGTTCAACCAGTTACGAACTAAATGATGGTTTTAAAGTTTTAAAATAAATTTTTTTTTTAAATATTTCTTTTTTTTTTAAAAAAAGAAACAACAAGTGTAAAAACTCCATTAGAGATTAAAGGAGATTTGCAAAATAAGTTTGTGACACAGATAGGAGCAGGTTACAACAATAGCGTGTTTTTGGTGGAGGGAGGACAAGTTTATGCAAGGGGTTCAGGAAATTTGGGGAAGAAAGTTGAAAAGAGATCCCTTTCTTTGTGTGATGGAGACGAAAGAATTTTGCAAAAAGTAGAATCTATATCTTGTTTTAATAACACTGTCCATTTTTTAACAGAAGGGAGAACTTTAGTTTTATTTTTTGAGAAAACAAAAGTTAATGAAATTAAATTGGCGTCTCCTCTTTTGTGTGGGACGACTGGCTATAACAACAAATCTTTTTTCTGCGAAAAAGATCATTTCGTGTCAAGTTTAAGCAATACTGATTTTAATCCTCCCCTAACTGTTGTAGGGATAAATGAGAAGTATCCTTTTTATTCTCAAGAGTGGAAACCGGAAACTCATCGTTTGATGAGATCTTATGTTAAAAAAGCTATTTTTTGTTTGGTTGTGCTAAGGAAAATCCATCCTCTTTTCAAAAGAGTTCCCAAACCTGTTTTATACATTATCTTCAGAATGTTATAAAAAAAAAGTTTAAAGAAACAAAAGAGAAGAATAAAAAGTTTATTTAAAAATTTTTTTTTTTTTATTTTTATTTAAATGAAAAAAAACATTTGAATAAAAAAAACATTTGAATAAAAATGGTTTTAGAAGATTCATCCTTTAGACATTTTTTTCATAAAATTTGGCAGTTACAACTTTTTTTCCTTTCAGCAGGAAGGTTATTTTTGAAAGATAAAACAGAATCAGATTTGAAAGGGAGAGAGGGAGGAGGGCATTGAACAAGATAAGATTCATATATTTGTTTTGTTAATGAAACAAAAGTTTCTTCAACATTTATCTTATGTTTGGAAGAGGTTTCGATGTACTTAAATCCCAATTCATCTGCAAATTCTTTAGCTTGACAAGATTCAACAACTCTGTATGATTCCAAATCGCATTTATTTCCTACCAACAACTTTTGCACGTTTTTGCAGGAATATCTATCAACTTCTTCAAGCCATTGTGATATATTTTTAAATGATATTTCATCGGTTATATCAAATACCATTATAACTTTTTGAAATTAAAAATTGA
>JAMYWO010000253.1:0-57964 GCA_024220525.1 Cochliopodium minus
AATAAAAATAAAAATAAAAATAAAAATAAAAATAAAAATAAAAATAAAAATAAAAATAAAAATAAAATGAAAATAAATGTAAAAATAAAATGAAAAATAAAAAAAAAATAATAAAAAAATCAATGAAAATAAATGTAAAAATAAAATAAAAAATGATAAAAAAATGATAAAAAAATCTAACCTAATTCGTCTGCTAGTTGACCTGCTATTTTTAAATAATTGACAAGGCCTTCCTCTATTTTAACCAACTTTTCGGAGAAATTAGGAGGAGAAGAATGTATGGTGTTTGCATATTTAAGAGGAGACTTCATCAAGATTTTGGTTACATCTGACAAAGAAACAATACCCAAAACATTTTTTTTGTTATTAATGATAGGTATTATTCTTTGCTTTTTTCTAATTAATAAAACTAAAATAATGAAATAAAAAAATTGTCAAAAAGTAAATAAAATTTTTTTTCATTTTTTTTGGTTTTACTTTCTATTGCAGAATCCAACATACATCCAGGATCAAGGCATTTTATGTCTTCATTCATAACTTCAGTTATATTTAATTCTCCCAAACCGTGTTTAATGGCTCTTTCTACTTGTATTTTATCAACAAGGCCAACGCAAGCCTTCAAATTAGTTTTTTTATGATAAAAAAATTAAAAAAAACAAAAAATTAAATTAAAAAAATAAAAAGTAAAAAGAATTAGAAAATAAATCAAATTAAAAAAATATAAATCAAATTAAAAAAAAAATTAAAAAAAAAATTAAAAAAACATTAAAAATCTATTCACATTATTTTCGTCCACAACAGGAACTTTTTTAGAAGGGGTAGTCAAAAACACCAAATTCATGGTTTCTTCAATTGTTTTGGTGTTGCTTATCACAATAGGGTTCTTGTTCATTATACTTTCGAGAGTGACAGGTGGAGACAACTTTGTTTGGATGTGCGCAACTAGCTTCTCTTTCACTTCACTGAAAGTCAAGCTTTTAGCCTTTGCATATCCTTTTTGAAAAATGAAAAAAAATTAAAAAATTTAAATAAAAATCTAAAATTTAAAAATAAAAAATAATAAAAAATAAAAAATAAAAAATAAAAAATAAAAATAAAAATTAAAAATAACAATTTTTTTTTTTTTACCTGACAATGCACTTCCTCCTCCATTTTCAAAATAAGACAATATAGAACCAATATTAAACACAAATTTGTTAGATTTCCCAACAATGACAATAGAGTCTTCAAACTCCGCTATTGCGAAAACAATAGGAAAGTTTTTATCGTCCAAGAATCTTTGCACAACGGAAGAGAAATGAGGAATGTTCTTTTCAGACTTCACTTCAGCAATGTATATATTTTGTTCTTGTACTTGTATCAACATCGAGGTAGAGCATAATTGCTCGTAAGCCTCTTGTTGTTCATTTGAAAGGTTATTTATAATCATATCTGTTTGATGTCTCTGAGAAAATCTAAAATAAAAAAAAAAATTGAAAAAAGAAAAATTTAAATAAATAAAAAAAAATTAAAATATTTTAATAAAGTTTTTTATTTACCTCATAACAGAAGATAGATCCAAATCATAATTAGATTTTAAATAAGCAAATGCCAAAATGTCTTCTGTTTGTGTATTCGAAAATAGAAACCCTCCAGTGTCTTCATACAATCCTATCGCAATGATGGTTGCTTCATCCTTGGACAAGATCACATGATTCTCTTTTTTTTCGTTCAATCTTTTAATTTCTTCGATCAAGATTGAACAGCATGATCCTCTCACCTTTCTATTGATTTCTCCAACCAAATCTTTTTCTTTATTTTCAATTTTATTATTGTATATAATACTCTTTATTTTCTCTTCTTTTATATTCTTCAATATTTCTTCTCCAAGATGTTTTAAATTTTCTATCTTTGATGTATTTACAACCACCATATATTTTATATTTTCCAAAGGAAAATTATTAAGATGTGTTATCAGATTGAGATCTAAAATCTCTTTTTTTGCATTCACAAAATTCTGCAAACTCTCATCATTAGATCCAGGCCATAATATCACTGAATTCTTGTAGAGTTTGGAAGATGCAATAATAGATCCAAAAGCACCAGGATCTGCAATATCATGGCAAGTGATAATGGTATTTATTTCTGATTTTAACTTTTTTTTTGAAGGTAAATTCTCCATTTTTTTTTTAAATTTTTTTTTTATTCACTGTTTGGAGATGAATGAAATCCTCTTTAATTATTTCTGATAAATTTCCTCTAAAAATTTGATTTCTTATCTCACTCAATTCACAAAGGAAAACAAAAGAATACTCCTCAGTATTTTAATGAGATATTTTTATTTATTGGTGCAAACTTTTTTATGATCAGGCCAATCCTTCTTCTGACAATCAATAGAACAATAGTAAGTAGCTTTACAACGACTGCAAACCTTACCATCATTTTTGCCACAAACAGCACAACTAGTATCAACTTGGACTGAATAAAGTTTAAAAAAAAAAAATTAAGTTTTTAAAAAAAAAATCAAAAAAAAATAAAAAATTTACGTTTATTTGGGTTAACTTCAAACCTAATTTCCTCTCCCTTTTCGTTATAATGAGTGCAACCTATAAAAAGTAAAATAGTAAAAAATAAATTGTTTGTGTTGTTTTTTTCTTTTTACCGATTGCAAGAGGTCCTTGAGTGAACATAACTACTTTTTGAGAAGCTTGAGAATAAAGAGTTTTGGTCTGTTCTTGGAAAGGCAGCTCTAACTTCTTGTGACACTTGATGGAACAAATGAAATAAAATGTGGTGTGAACTATTTATTTAAAAGAAAAATCATTTAATTAAACAATTTAAAAAAAATAAATAGATAATTTATGTTTAAGATTTACCTTTGCAACCACAAGAAGGATTTGGTCTCTTTTGTTGATATCTTTTGTCACTACAATGTTCGGTGTGTCTTTGGTGAATCTCCAACATGACCAACCCTACTTTCAATTTACCAGTTTGTTTACCACAAGAAGCGCATATAATCTGCGAATGAGGAGATAAGGAAAAAACCAAAAAAAAAAAAAACAATTAAATTTGAAATTATGAAAATCAAGATATCAACGATTTCTTACGTCGCATCTGTCGGAAAGAGTTCTCATAATCCCTCTCTTTTCATGAATTCCATATTGAGTAAAAGAAGCACAGTGTTTACAACCAGAATCCAAACAAACAATATCCCTTCCAAAGTTTTGAGCGATATTGTTACGATAACTGTTTTGGAACCCAAAAATGGTGCTCCCTACTTTCATGTCCTCATTGGAAGGGAAGCATTGGAAGCAAACCCATTCACTAGTATAAGGATTCACAAGAAATCTTTCTTTGTGCTTCTCGCAAACGGAAGTGAATCCTTTTTTTTGATTCTTTGGGAGATTCAAGGGCTCCTCGGTAGCTTCTTCGATGAGAGGGATGATTATAGCGCAGTAGGTCATTATTTGGACAAAAGAGGTGACTAATTGAGATCCATCATCGTTGAATTGCTTGCGGCAATTATCGTGGTAGTTGATATAATAGTTAAGGAGAGAGATCAACTCTTTGGGTCTCTTTAATTCATCCTCTTCGTGATGATGATCATCTATCTTTTCGTGGGTTATTTCTCCCAACAAATTTGGGATGTGGAAGAGATGTGGTACGATGGATCTGAGTTGAGATTCTTCGATTTCATTCGTATCCTTTACAGAATCCATCAAATAAGTGATTCTCTGTTCCAATTTTTTTTTGGCAGTGTTATTCTTCTTTTGTTCATTCCACCAATCTTCAAATTTGGTTTTCTTTTGAGAATTACCTATGAATAACTTCAATTTAGAAATATTGAGGAGAGTTGTGGTTGATAAATTATTCAAATTGAACATCAATGGTGGCTTTGCAGTATGTCCTTTTTGTTCTCCATGTCCATGGCAAGGTTTACCATTGTGAGAATGTCCATGACTTTCTTGTTGTCCACCATGTGAATGCCCATGATCTCCTCCATGTGAGTGTCCATGATCACCTCCTTGTGAATGAGAATGGCCATGATGATCATCTTCTTCATGATCATCATCGCATTCTTCTTCACCTCCATGTGAATGACCATGTCCTCCATGTGAATGAGAATGACCATGCTTTTCAATTTTATTTTCTTGTTGTCCTCCATGTGAATGTCCATGATTACCTCCATGTGAATGGGAATGGCCGTGATCATCTTCTTCATGATCATCATCGCATTCTTCTTCACCTCCATGCGAATGACCATGTCCTTTTTGATTACCGTGAGAATGACCATGTTTTTCAATTTTATTTTCTTGTTGTCCTCCATGTGAATGTCCATGATTACCTCCATGTGAATGGGAATGACCATGATGATCATCTTCCTCCTCTTCTTCACCTCCATGTGAATGACCATGTCCTTGATTTTGTTCTCCATGTCCATGGCATGGTTTTCCATTGTGAGAATGTCCATGATTTCTGTTTATATTTTGTTGGATATTCATAAAGCTTTGTCTATTTATGAATACCAAATTGATAGGGAATAATGATGATAAATCCTCTGTTATTTTTAAATTTTCCATTTTATTTATATATTTTGGGTGTTGGTTGTTGAGTTTTTGTATTTAATTATATTTCCTTTTGGTAGATGATAATCAATCAATTATATACTAATTATATTGAGAATATAGGGATCTATTTTGAAGAAGCAAGATTTTTTTTTTTTATTTTGAAAAGGAATAAAAATATTTAAAAAAAAAAAGGTTTGGTGTTCAAACACAAAGGAAGATCAATAATCATTTCTATAGTTCAGATATTCAAACTAGAATATGGATAATTTTAGTTCATTTTTAAAATCGAAAAATTTTGATATAAATGAAGAGAAATTGAATGATTTGATTGAAACAAACAAAATAAATGATAAAAATTCTTTGTATAATAAAATCCTTCAAACTGATTTCTTTCAAATTGGAAATAAAATAGAAGAATTAGAGCAAATAAACGATAAAAAGTTGAAATCTTTAAAAGGACCTTATGTTTTACAAATCATGAGATCAATGGATGTCTCACAACCATCATATCAACAATCTGAAAGTTCATCAAAGGTAACTGACTAATAATTCACTCAATTTTTTCTAAATTTTATATTATATGATAGAGAATGCTTCAATTCACTTTATCAGATGGACATGTAAGGGTAATGGCAATAGAATTTGACAAGCTGAATATACCAAACAATATCACAAGAGGAAGCAAATTATTGTTAAAAAATTGCAGAGTGATAGGAGACATGATTTTATTGGAAAAGAATAATATAGAGTATTTGGGAGGATCAGTTCAAAGATTGGTAACAAAATAATTAATTTTTTGGAAATAAGGAATTATATTGGCTTATTTACAAAGGTCGATCTTGAAGAAGAAAAATTAATAGCAGCCAAAAGAAGAACAAAATTGAAACCTCCTCCATTTTTACCTCTTGGACAATCCTCTTCATCATATCAATCAGATCCTCCTAAAAAAGAAATCAAAAAAGATATCAAAGCAGAAATCTCCATCCCCAAACAAAATAATCCTCCAACAAACAATAATCAAACTGAAAAGAAAAAAATAACAATAGTGAAATCAGGAGAGAATAAAAAATCAAATGATTCTCACAATTCTCAGAAGAATGAAATCAAAATGGAACCAAAATCCTCTTCTTCTGTTGAGAATAATCAAAATAAGAATGTATCCATCTCTGATAATGAACCAAAAAAAAAGATCAGTGTTATCCGAGTCAACAAAGGTAATTCTGCTAATACTCTTTCCAATCCAAACACTCCTAATTCCTCTAATTATGAAACCAATAAAAACACCTCTAATATTTCTAACAATAACAACAATTCCAATTCAAATTCCAATAAAATAGAGATTACCAAGGACAAAAACTCTAATAAACTTACAATAAACATCAACAAAAACAATAATACCACTATTAATAACATTTCTGTTGTTAATAACAACAATAATCAGAGTAATGTCGTATCTGTCAAGATCCCCAACAATAACAATCTTCCTAATCAAAGTCAAAACAATGTTATTGTTAAAAGCAACAACACTGAAATTTTGGCACAACCAGAACAAAAAAAGAAAATAATAGTTATCAAAAAGAACCAACAAAAATAAAAAAAAAGAAAAAAAAAATTTTTTTGAAATAAATTATTTAGTTTTTTGATATTATTTTTCGAAATATTACAAATTGTTTAACTTATTTTCAACAATTTGTACTTCTTGTGTTCTGTTTTGAGCTTTCAAGTGATCAAGATACAAAGTGTAAACTTTGGTTAACTCTTCTTTGAGTTTGGGTTGATAGTGATCCTCGTAGATGGATGTAATTTTGTTGAAAACTCCCTCTGAAAACATCCTGTTTTTAGTTGCGACATACAACTTACAAAAGAGGAAGAGAGTTGGCCCTTTTTGGGTGGGAATAAGATCTGATATCTTTTCCAAGGATCCGAGAGATTTGTTGAGATTATCTTCCGCTTCAAGATATTCCTTTGATTCAATCAAAATAGATGCAAGGAGATTATGTATGGAAGAGATATTTTGATGAATGATGTTTATATTGTTATTTGATTCCAATAGTTTGGTGTAGGAATTCAAAGCTTTTTGAAGGTATTGTTTTGAAATTTCATTTTTGTTTTCTATTTTGGAATAGATCTCTCCTAATCTTTGATGGGCTATTGCCAAGTTGTATTCATTCTCGAATGTGTTTATCTTCTTTTCTATCTCTATTATTGTTTTGGATGCTTCTTCTGGATTCACATGTGATTGAAATGATGCCAAATCCAAAAGTGAGTCCAATACAGGATCTAATTTATTTGAATCTCCTCCATCTTTCTTATAAATATTTTCTTTGATTTTTGATTGGAGAATTTGAATAGCATCTGTAAATGGGAGAATATATTTGTAAATAACTTTATATCTGTCATTATTGATATATTTTGTATTATTTTTACCTTTATAATTTGATTGTTTTGAATAAGAATAAATAAGATTATCGTACAAGAACAATTTCTCTTCTAATGTATTTTCTGATTGATTCTTGAATAATTTCTCGAGTAATTTGATTGCATTTGGATATTTTTCTTGTTTAATATAACAGTAAGAAATTTTACTGTTTATGTTTTGGGTTAATTTATGCTTTTCTCCGAATATTTGATTACATATTTGTTCAGTTCTGGATAAATATGATAATGCCTCTTTATAATTTGATTTGGCAAGATATTTTTCTGATTCTTTCATTTCTTCAAGCTCGATTCCAAAATTATTTTCCAATTTTGGAGGTTCAACAATACTTACATAGAATCTTTTTGGGAATAAAGTTTTATTGGTTTTGAAGAAAGATTTATTTTTAAAAAACTTCATTTTTTTTTTAAGTTTTTAGGAGAATATGAAGAAAATTTAAAATAGAAAAGAATTGAATTGAGTTGGACTAGTTGTGCAGTCTCAAACAAAAAATGAGAATAAAACAGTGTTGGTTAAATTTGAAATTTTAAAAATTGTGTATTGTTTCTAGTTGATACTTTGTTGAAATTTATCAATTTAGAAAGGGGAGATGGGACTTTTGATTCATTATGAAAAATTGAAAATTTGAAATTTCTTAATAATAAAAAAAAAAAATCAATTTTGGAAATGAGCAGCAGTATCAATCTAAGTGAGAAGAATTATGAAGATTATCTTCCTGTGATCAAAATAAACAATCAGAATAATAAGATTAGAAAGGAGATTATAGACAATGTATGATATTTTTGCTTTTTAACTATCATTAATTAAACTTTAACTTTACAGAAAATAGAAACACAATCAACATTAATGGTGGTATCTGCCATTTTCCTTCTCATATTTGATAATTTGGCAATATTTTTTTTGTGGAGTGTATTTGGGTTTCAATATTTGAAGAACCTTATCAATTTCTATGAGCAATCATTTGTAGATTATTCATTCTTTGCAAGCATGGTGGATGTAATATTAATTACACTAACAAGATCTATCTTGTTGGGAATTTCGTAAAATAAAATTTATTTTTTTGTTATAAAAAATTTAATTAATCAAAAAAAATAAGATATTGGAAACTGAGAGATCACTTTAGCAAATTCATTAAATTTTTGTTGATCTTTTTTCCATTGACGAGTATTGTGTTTTTATTTGTCAAGTTGGGATTTGTAATCGAAAAGTCAACAAAGAATGATCTTTTGTTCAAATCAAACATAACAATAATATCTGTATCCTTATTTTTATGTTTGATCGAGCTGATTCATGGAATGGTTACAATAAAAAGGGATGGGTTGAAGTTCAAAAATAATTGGATATTAGATGACGAAGAGGAAGAAGAGGAAAACAAAGAAGGGAACAAAGATAAAGAGAAAATTGATAAGGAAAAACAATACAGTTTAAATATCCAAGAGACTGATTCAGGAAAAAAAAAGGAAGAGGAGAAAAAGAAAGATGAAAATCCGAAAGCAAAGCATGCAAGTCTGAAAAGAGTTGCTATTTTGTTGATACCTGAAATTCCATTAGTACTTACTGGTAAGAAAGAAAAATTAAAAAGAGAAAAAAAGAAATCTAAATTAAATCAAAATATAAAAAGGAACTATTTCGATGATTATTTCATCAGTTGCTTATCTCATGATGCCAATTTTCTTTGGAGTGATAGTAAAGGTTATTTCATCAACACATAGTTATGACCAGCTCCTTCATGCGATAGGTGCTCTTGCTATTATAGCTGTTGTGGGTTCTTTTTTCTCTTTTCTTGACACATGGGCTTTTGGATTGATAGGTGAAAGACTGGGTGCTAGACTCAAAATTAGATTGCTCTCTGTCATCACACAACAAGACATTTCTTTTTTTGACAGAAATAAAACGTAATTTTTAGTGTTATTTTAAACAAATTATTTTAATTTTATTTTTTATGTTAGTGGAGAACTTACAAATCGTTTATCTTCAGATACTCAAGGTAAAAAAAATGGAATAATATTTTTTTAGGAATAATGTTTACTTCAAAAATATTAGTTATTGAATCTGTTGCTTCTGAAAATATTACTTATTTTTTATCGTAAGAGAAATTTTTTCACTTCTCTCTTTTAAAAATCATAATAATGTTATCAGAAATCTTCTACAAATTATTGGTGGGGTGGTTGTTCTTTTTATTTTATCATGGAAATTAACTTTGGTCATGCTGAGTGTTATTCCTGTTTTAGCACTTGCTGCATCTTTTTACGGTTAATTTTTGGAATTAATAATATTTAAAATCTTAATTTTTTTTTTAGCGAGTTACCTTGAAAAGCTCAGCACAAAAATGCAAGAATTTCTTGCTCAATCAGGGTATGTTATAGTCAACTATTAAGCTAAAGTCTTAATATTTTAATTAGTGCTATTGCAGAAGAAATATTGAGTAACATAAGGTAAAAAAAAATTTAAAAATAAAAATAAAAAATCGGATTATCTTTTTAAATTTATTTTAGAACGGTTCGTTCATTTAGATATGAATCTAAATCTCATTATGATTATTCCGTAAAAATCAACGAATCTTATGATGTTGGTAAGAAAATGGCAATTGCGTATGGGGGTTTTAATTTTGTATTTTCCATCTCTGGGTATTTTTCTATCATAATGATTTTGTATGTTGGAGGTAATTTTTTTTTTTGATCAAAAAACTAATTATTTGTAAAATAAAATAAAATAAAAAAGGAAAAATGGTTATTGACAATCATATGTCAGCGCAAACTCTTATCACCTTTATTTTATACACAATTACTTTGGCCTTTTCATTTGGTATTTTTTTTCAAAGTTAAAATAAGCTTTCTTTATGTTTACATTTCAAATAATTTGGCAGGTTTTGTTTCTTCTTTGTTTGGAGAATTTTTTCAAGCAGTGGGAGCAGCTGAAAGAATATTTCAAGTGAGAAGAGTTTTTTTGAAAAAGTTGTTATTTATTTATCAAATTATTAGTTGTTTGATAGAATACCTAAAATACCTTTGGAAGGAGGAAAGCAACTTGAAAATGTAAAAGGTATTCTTAAAGTTGAAAACACTTCTTTTGGTTACAAAAAAGACAAACATATTCTCAAAAACATTAATTTTGAGTGTTCCCCTGGGAAGGTTACAGCTTTAGTTGGGTAAAAACCCTTTTTTTTGATAAAAAATCTTAAACTTTTTTAATTAAGAAAATCTGGTTCTGGGTAAAATTAATTTTTAATAATTAAATAAAAAATTAATAAAACTAAATTATTGTTTAGGAAATCTACTATAGTTTCCCTTATTTTGAGATTTTATGATTTGACAGAAGGAGAAGTAAAAATTGATGGTAACTTTCTTTGTTTCTTTTTAAAAAACCTCAAATAATTATTTGAAAAAAAAGACATAAATATCAAGGAACTAGGTTAAAAAAAAACTAATTAATTTTGTTGAGAATTTTCTTTTAATTTCATTGTTTAAAAAGATCCTACATGGTATAGATCCAAGATCGGATTTGTATCACAAGATCCTGTTTTGTTTGCTTCCACAATAAAAGAGAACATAATGTTTGGTTTGAAGAATCAAATAACAGAAGAAGACATGATAGAAGCTTCCAAAATGGCCAACGCTCATAATTTTATCACTGAGTTTCAAGATGGGCAAAAAAAAAAAAAATTTTTTTTGAAAAATAATTTTAATTCATTCAAAAAAAAAGATATGATACCGTTGTTGGAGAAAGAGGAATTAAATTATCTGGAGGTCAAAAACAAAGAATAGCCATTGCAAGAGGTTTTTTATAATTTATATGTAGTTCTATTTTTAACTAAAATTCTATTTCCTCCAGCCATTGTTTTAAACCCAAAAATTTTGTTGTTGGATGAAGCTAGCAGTGCTTTGGACTCTGAATCAGAACATCTAGTTCATGAAGCAATAAACAGAGCTGTTAAAAACAGATCTGTAATAAAATATATTTTTTTTTATTAAAAAAAAAACCTTTAAAAATAAAACTTTAAAAAATAAAATAAAATTTCTTTGAAAAAGGTTCTGGTTATAGCTCACAGGTAATTAAAAATATCTTCTTTTTATTTTTTCTTTAATTCTTTTTTTTTTTGTAAATAAAAAAAAAGACTTTCAACAATTAAACATGCAGATGAAATCTTGGTGATGGATAAAGGTGAAATTGTCGAAAGAGGAAAACATGACGAATTGTTGAAACAAGAGGGAATTTACTTCAAATTGGTTCAAAGACAATTAACAAAAGAGAATGAAGGAAGTTTAATAGAATTTGATTGATTTAACGAAATAAACAAAAAAATTTTTTTTTATTTTTAATTTTTGTAATAAATTCTTCTTATTATGTCAGTCATTGAAGTGACAGCTATGATATTTCCTTTTTCTTTAATCCAGATTCTGTGAAAGCGATTTTTAACAAGAGTGCTAAGCAACTCTTCAAAGGTGCTCGAAGGCTTCAAAGTAACCAACTTTAAAACTTTTCTGTCATCCAAAAAGCTAATAAATCAAAAAGATTGTTTTTGCTTGAAAATAAAATATTTTTTAAAAAAAAATCTCCGTACCATTTGATAGGAAGTGTTAAATCAACAAAACTTGTAGAATCCAATCCTCTAAGATCACTCACGCTGAAATTGGCAACAGGATTCTTTTTTTCATCTACAATGATCACTGATGGAACTTTCTTGGTGAAGAGAATGTGGAGAACTTTGATTGTTGGTGTTTTTTCTTCGATGAAATTCACCACATCTTTATTCTCGATTTCAAGCTCCCTGATTGTCATTTTTGCAAGCTTTGGAAATTCTTTGATGTGAGAATGTATGAAATTAATCAAGTTTGATTGAGTTAAAATATTCTCTACTTCATATTTATCATTTTCTTTTAACCTAAATCGATCACATAAAAAAGTTATTAATTTCTTTTTATTTTTCAAATTATTAATCAATAGGTTTCTTACAAAGGTACTCTGTGGAGACCTTGACCAAAAATGTCACATACATCACTGAGAAGTGATGTTTTTTTAAATATTGGTATACTTGGATTGTTTTTTGACAAATTGATTATTTCGTGAAGATTATTTTTTGATAATTCAAATCCGCTAAATGAAATCACCTATTTTTGAATCAAATTTAAATTATTTTCACTTTTTTTTCTTTATCTTTTCTTACTCTAAAATAATCCTCTTCCAAATCTTCTTCTGAAGGGTAGACAGATAATAAATAGGTCATAATATCTATATAATCAACAAGTCCATTATATTCACCTTTATGATTGATTGATTATGTTTCTTTATACCAATAAAATCAAAATATTTTTTTTTTACCATTTTTGAATACTGGAGCACTTAATATTTTATTTTGTGAGAGTTTGGAAATTGCGTATTCAATAGTATCCAAAGAATCAAGAAAAATAATTTTTTGTGTTTTTAGAATTGTTTGAATCTGAGTATTTTTCAATAAATTTTGCAATCCCTCCATATTAGTTCTTTTTGTTTTAAATCTTCCTTTTTTTTTTATATTTTCTTTTTTGTTTTTCTTAAATTGTTTTTGAAAAGTGGAAATGAATTATATGGAATTTCAATTAAATTTCTTTTTTTATTCTTTTTTCCTTTTTTCAAATTTCTTTTAAAAATTAAAAATTAAAACTTTGTCGGAAAATACAATAATGATGCAAAGAAGATTTGATTCTTTTTATAAAAAATTAAAATAAGAGTTAAGAAATCCACTCGAAATTATTTAACAAACTAAATTTTTTTACTCATTTATTATTTTTTTTCAACAGGCAAAAATTTGTGAGAAGAAATTTTTTCTTTTGCAGGATGATCACCACCAGTCGAAAAAGACAAAGGAATATCATGAGCCACATCAATAGAAGAAGCGGGAGAAAACCATTCCAAAAAACACCAAAAAATAAAACACAAAATGATTATGAAACAAATGATTTTGCCAGCGACCCTACCACAACGATAATAACATTTTAATTTTTGGAGTAATTGGTAATTGCTTCTTGCTTTTCTTGTCTTTGAAATTTTGTCGTAGATTTTCTCAGTTTTTTCAGCAATAATGTTCCAATGATACATTTTCTTCACTTTTTCGTGAATTTTTTGTCTGTCTGCATGTATTTTAGTTAGTGATGAAAGCACTCCCTCATATAAATCTTCAGCGTTCGGCTTTGTTAAAGTTGCCAATGATTTTGGTAAAACCTCTATTTTCAAAAAAAAAAATATGATTAATTTAAATGAAAACAAATAAATAAATTCAAATTTTTTACCAGGTATTCCACCAACATTAGTACTATATTTTAATTTTAAAAGCTATTTTTTTATTTTTTATTTTTTATTTTTTTTATTTACCTCACAATGTACAATCCACAAGATGCTGCTTCTACAATCGCCATACAAAAAGCTTCAGTCAAAGAACAATTTACAAAAATATCTCCTCTAACCAAAACGTCTCTCACATTGGCATGTTTCACTGCTCCCAACAACTCCACCTTATCAAACAACTGATGTTTTTCTACCATCTCTTCTAATTGCAATCTCTTCGGACCATCACCTCCTTTAAAAAAAATTATTTTTTTATTTATTTTTGTTTATTTATTTTTATTTATTTTTATTTATTTTGTTTATTTTTTATTTTTCATTTTACCGATGATCCACCTACAATTTTCTATTTTGGCACATACTTTTGGGATTATATCTATCAATAAATCAAGACCCTTTCTGTAAGCCAATCTTCCAACATAAACAAAAGTAACTAAAAAAAATTTTTGAAAAAATTAAATTATTCCAAGAAAAGGTTTTTTTTTTTAAATACTTTTTTCTGGATAAGAAGATTGAGAAGGATCTGGGGTAAATAATGCTGGATCTATTGCATTTGGAATTACAGATACACGTGAAGGATCAATAGATGCTCTTAACACGGTATTTTCTTTGCTTGTATGTGATACACAGACTACGTGGCTTATGTCTGACAATGCCCACTTCAAGATCTTGTTCATGTGTATGCTGCTTGCATCTGCGAATCCAAATAGAGAATGATCTGTGAAACATGTTGGGTAATTCATTATAGATCCCATCAACAAAGATTCTAATGCAAGAGTAGAAAAGGCCTATTTTTATATTATATTTAAAAATTTAAATTAATTTCACTGAAAAAAAAAAAAATTTTAGAACATGTTATTTACAGAATGACAATGTATGATATCCACTCTTTCTCTTATCAATATATTTCTCACCAATGGCATTGTTGATATTATTGTTGGAAATGAACTTTCGTTGTACATAGGTAGTTGAGGAATGTAATATACTTTGAGACCATTTGTTGTGTATCTTATTCCTTTTCTATTTCCATAAGCATGTGTGATAATAATCACTTTATTTCCTCTTTTTTTTAAAAAAAATTATCTTTAAGATGAAATGTAATTATAAATCTCTTTTTTAAGGAGTTGTTTTGAGATGATTGATTATACAATCTTTCAATATAAACAATTTAAGTTGATTCCATATTTTCCAATTAATCAGAATTCTTTATCCTCTTTAATAATTTTTTGCCTTTTCATCAAACATTGTGATAATTGATACTGATGATTTTCTGCACCACCAAAATTTGGATAGAACATATCAGATATTAATGCTATTGTATGTTTCTTGGTTATAATTTCACTCTCCATGATCAATTCCAATTTTTTTATTTATATTTCGTTGAAAATTAAAAAAAAAAGCAAAATGGTAAAAGACGCTGAAAGAATATTCAAATCAATTCTTTCAGAATCTT
This sequence comes from Cochliopodium minus, assembly GCA_024220525.1. Classification (NCBI taxonomy): domain Eukaryota; phylum Discosea; order Himatismenida; family Cochliopodiidae; genus Cochliopodium; species Cochliopodium minus. Next base: position 14,756 of record JAMYWO010000253.1, read on the forward strand.
TCAATGAAAAGCTTATATCATCCTTTGATGTAAAAGATCTTTCGAATTGCGTTGATAAATTAAAAGTACTTGATAAATTGATGAGAAATGAGGGATATCTAAAAACATCAGGACAGATATCGATATATTATCAATATCTATCCAAAATAACAGACCTGTTATTATCATATAATGAATTACTACCTCATCTTGAAACACTAATCAAATTTTTGTTCCTTCATCTAAATAATGAGGAGAATGCAAAGGTGATCATTGATAACATCTCCAATGAAAAATATATTGTGATAAGAAATAAGATATTCAGAAGAGTAATCTTTCATTCCTTCTTCAATCAAAACACAGAGACATATGCCCAAATATTAATAAAGTTTCAAGAAGCAACAAATGAAAATGCAGAAGTAAGATCAAAGTAGGATAATTAATTAGTCCCTTTGATTGATATTTAAATTCAAAATGTAGGTATTCTATGAAGATATCGAGAAATATCTGGGAGATAATCAAAAACTGAAGAAAATATCGTTCCTTCTATGCGAAATAGCAACAAAAGAAACAGCAAGAACCTACAAAATAAGCAAAACGAAAATAATAGAGTCATTAGTTAAAAGCAGCATCCAAAACCAAGAATTAGAAACTACAGTGTTGAGCACCTACGCAATCCTCATGTTATTCGAAGTATGTATACAACAAATAGCATTAAACATAGAAGAAATGTTCATTCTTTTCAAACAATTATTACAATGGAACATTTCAAAAAGTCATGAAATAATGTTCAACGAACCCGAAAAATGCTGCAAAATTTTCTTTGATAATTTGTACACAAACTTTCCCAACTATTTCATTCAATATCTCCAGAAAAACTTTGTAGAAGATAGTTTGGAAAAAAAGAGAATAGAGTATTACTGTTTAAACGTCTCCTTGCATCCTTTCGTAGTGTTTCCCAACCCAATGTACGAAATCAGCAATGAAAGATGGAAAAATAAAGAAGAAGCTATCCTCCCTTCCTTGTTGCTACACCAAAAAGAAATTTCCTTTCATCTCAAATCTCTTTATAAATTCAAAGAAAATTCAATAGTCAATACCTCTATTGAAAATTCTCCTCTATCTAATTCTCCTTCAAATTCTAATGAACACCTCGAACACCAATTACTTTCTCTTCATTCTCAAATCTTAAACACTTTTCCTAACATCATAGACAATCAATCTATTAGTAAATGCATTGATGTACAAGTTCTCCGCTCCAAAATCTTTTTGCTTCAAAACGAAGTATTATTCCATAAATTCAACAATAAAAAAACTTTGCAACATCTTTCTTCTCAACACAACAATTTCATCCAATCTTTTGAAAATCATTCTAATGTTAATGATTTGGAAAGTTTGGTAAAAGAAAAGAAACAAAAAATCAAAATGTTGAAACTTGACAAAGCTGAAATCGAAGAGAAGTTCAAGAATTATCAATCTTCTCAACAATCTTCTTTAGAGCAACTCAATGAGAAATTCTTGCAACTTTATGAGTCGACCAAAAATATGCAAAAGAAAGATGAAAAAACAAAAGATAAAGAAAAAGAAGAACTAAGAAAGAAATTGAACAAGAAAGAAAAAGAGTATAAAATATTTTTTTTTATTTAATTAAATTTAAATTTTTTTTAATAAAAAAAAAAGAGTGCATGAATTAAAAACACAGATCAAAGATGCTTTACCAAGAATAAAAGAACAAAAAGCTTTCGAGAAAGAAAAGAGGATTTTGGAAGAACAAATAATGATGTGGTCTCATAAAAACTCTCAAGACCTCAAAGTCCTTCCAACCCAACTCGAGATAACGAAATATAACTTGGAAAATCAACAAAACCTCGTTAAAAAATTGGAGAATCAAGTTAAACAATTAGTTGAAGAGCTACAAGATACTCATTTGGAATTTAACAAGTTGAATCTTAACAATACAAAACTTATAAAAGAAAATGAACAATTGAAGTCTAATTTCATTTCTCAAAAAAAACTTCTCGAGTACCAAAATCAACTTAACTCACACAAAATAGAAATGGTAGAGAACAAGTACAAAAATTTGAAGATATTGTTTGTTGGGTTAGAAAGGCAGTTCCTCAATTATGACAACAAATCACAAAAGAATAAATAATAAAAAGAGAATTTTTTTTAAAGAGAATTTATTTAATAATTTAATTTTTTAATATTTTAATTTATAATTTGCTTTCTGCCAACATATGATGGATGGTATCTACATCAAGCACAGAACTCAAGTTTTCCAAACTATCCCACCACTTATAAATGAAGTTCTCAACAATTAATTTGAACCAAGGAGTTAACTTGATACCGTTCTGTCTATGTTCAGCAATAAATTTTTTTAATTCATCTTTGCTGACGTACTTGCAATCTTTAACTTCACCAGGGTTCATATTAATAGTGACATCTTTCTTTGCAAAGAGGATGTAATCGATTTCGTGTTCTCCCCATGTTCCATCTGAAGGGGCGATGTAGTGGATTCTGGTGATAAAAGTAAAATCTTCAACGTTCACTCCTGTGATTCCCAATTCGTGTTCCAATTTTCTTTTGGCAGCTCTTTTCACCTTTTAAATTTCAATATTATTTTTAAAAGAGATAGGAAATAAGATGTGATATATCTTTAATGTGATTCATCTTTTTCTTTTAAAAATAAATTGATTTGAAAGAGATATAATTCAGAGATTAAATTTTTTTTTGTCAATATTCATAAATATCGTCATATCTTTTTAATGATATAGATATTAAACTAATATTGTATTTATTGAGGAATTCATCACTTTCTCCTCTAATTCTCATTTTTTTTTTTTTTACCCCTAATTGATCCTTTTCTTCGGTTTCACTTGAATGTTCTACATTGTAGGTGGAATTATTGGAGATAACATGCAAAGGATGTGAGCATACAGTATTGGTCCAGAATTCAGGGAAAGTGATCTTATCATCAGATCTTTGTTGCAATAACAATTTATTTTCTGAATTAAATAAAAAGATACTGAATGCTCTATGCAAGAGTCCTTTATTAATTTTCTCCATCAAATGGCCTATAAGGAGAAAAGTGATTTATTAATTTATTTAAATAAGAAGAGAATTCTGTTTTTGTTTACAATCTTTCTTTGATCCATATCCAATAGCTTTATCATTTTCATCAACCACAATACATTCTTCCTTCATCAATTCAACTTGTTCTTTATTATAATTCCCATTATTGAGATCCATTTTTTTTTTTTTTTTGAGAATAAGAATCTGATTTAAAAGTGATTAAAATTTCTTTAAAAGGATGAAAAGTTTGTTTTTAGTTTGAAAAACTTTAAAATATTAGAAAAAAAAAATTTTTTATTAACAAATTTTAAACGTTTTTAAATCGATTCGTATTCAAACAAAATGTTTTTAGCTTCTTTGTGACCTAACTCTTCAGCCTTTATCAAAAGTTGGATAGCTTTTTTATCATTTCTTTTTACACCTTTTCCACTGGCATAAATAAGGGCGAGATTAAAAGTAGCGTTGCAATGATCTTTATCTGAAGCTCTTTGATAGAGTTGAATAGCCTTGTAAAAATCTTGTTGGACACCTCCCAATCCTTCTTCAAATATTTGAGCTACTTTATACATTGATTCCAAATGTCCAAGCTCTATTGCATTGAAATAAAATTCGAGAGGTAATTTGAAATCATAAAATCCTACTTATTTAATTTCATTAATTCAAAATAGACATTTTTTTTTTGTTTAACTTTTCAAACTTTTTTTTATAACTATTTTTTTCTTGTTCATTTTTTTACCATTAGTTGTGAAATGTTCTGCAATAACAAAATTAGTGTTTGAAAGTTCTTTTTCAGCGATTTGGGTTAAATGATCAATATCAATAATTTCGGTGGACAAACTCTTAACGTTGCTTATTGCCAAAATCAAACTATTGAGACTATCCAAGTGTCCCAAATGAATTGCCCGTTTGAAAAATTCTACAGATCTATCAAGATTTTTCTCGATTTCACTTTCACCATTCAAATAAATATTAGCCAAATTATAAATGGAGTTGATATCGTTCTTTTTGGCTGCTCTTTCGTAAAGTTCGATGCTTTTTTGGATATCTTTTTTGATTGGAGGATATTCTTTTTCTCCTATCTGATATATCTTTGCAAGTTCACTTGCAGCATAACTATTATCTTTTTCGACAGCTTCTTCCAAGTAGGTGATAGCTTTATGTATATCTTTATTTACTCCTAATCCCTTTTGATAGAATTGAGCAAGATAATATAAAGATTTTTTCTTCAGTTGAATAGGATTGGAATCATCGTTTAAGATTTCTGAGAATAATTCATGTGCTTTTTCATAATCATTATTCATTTCCCAACCATAAAAAAATCTTAAAGCCTTTGCAAATTTATTTTTATCACTACAATATTTGGAGCAAATGTCATGTGCTAATTGATTATTTTCGAATCCCAGTATCCCCAATTTCAATAAACATCCCAATATCGAATTATTGACATCCATATACTCTCCCTCTAAATTATATTTAAAAGGGGTGGATGTTTATATTTGAAATAGAGGAAATATAAAGCTGAATAAGCAAAAATATAAATTTTAGGTGTTAATTTTAATTACCATTCTCTTTATTTTCAATCTTGATTGGGTAATATTCACTGAAACTAAAGCTTGTGGAAGAATACTTTCTGATATTCCAATAATGATTGAGGGAAGGAAAATGCAAAGGAGATAATAATCCCTTGAATTTAAAATTGAAAGAAGAAGGGATAAAAAAGTTCCTCTTTGATCCAAATTTTTTTTCAAATTTCATTTTTATTATTCTTTAATTTTTTTTTATATTTTGTTACAAATACTTTTTCCTCAATTTAAAAATCCAATCATTCAAAAAATCCATATGTTCAAAAGAATCAGGAATATCACAACCACCACTCTCCAATTTATTCAAAAGCTGGTTATAAACAAGTGTACAATCCTCAAAGAAAACCTCCTTGTCAACCAAACCAGATTTTACCTTTACCAAATAATCTCGTCGATCACCTTCAACAAAAGTAGAAGGTTCTAAACCATTAGAAATATCTTCCGCTTGATAAAGTAATCTCCTTATGTGATAAATTTTTTTGTTGTGTTCTAATCTCCTCTTTAGAAATTTTAATTGGTTTCCAACGTATGTTAGATAATAATTTAAACACTGTTTCGTCAAGAACCACTTTCTTTTGCTTTTCAACTCTAAAAATTCTCCGCTTTCATACGCATACTTTTCTCCAAATTTTTCATTGTCGATATATAGACAGGCCAACACTTCGAAATTTCCTTTTGATAACAGTGAACAGAATTTTCCTATTTCATGTACACTATTAATATTAATATGGGCTTAATATTTAAAGATTTTATTGTTATAATATTTGATGAATAGATTTAAAATTGTTTGATATATCATTTCACTTTGTTTCGTTTTTTATCATTCTTTATTATTCTTTATTTCTCTAATAAATAAAAAATTTACTTTATATCTGGCTTTTCATCATGATTATGTACTGCATATTTTAATCTTTCAGGCGGATGAATTTTGAATAATGTTTTGGTTGGTTCCACATACACCGATTTAAAATCTTCATCACTATATTTCTTATCTGAAAGATTCCATGCTGTGCTTCCTGTTATAAATGAAAACAATACAACACATCCCTGTATTTTTATCACTCTTTCAAGGAAGATGTCAATTACTTTCTTGCTATATAAGGATTTGTCAGATTTTTCAACTTCAATGAGCTCCATCATCAATCCTCCACAATTCTGACAAAATGGGTTCCCTTCATTTTTAAATTCATGCTTACATATCTCCATTTTTTTTAAAATTTTAGAAAGATTTCAAAAATTAAAATGAAATGCTCTTTGTTGAGTTATTATATCATCAATATCCCGAAATATTTTTACATCTCAAACAATTCAAAAAATAAAAAAAAAAATTGTTGAAGCATTTTTGATTTAAAAAATGTCCACACCTGCAAGAAGAAGATTGATGAGAGATTTTAAAAGAATAACTAAAGAGCCTCCAGATGGAGTATCTGCAGCACCCAACGAAAATAATATTATGATGTGGCATGCTGTAATTTTTGGACCAGAAGAAACAACATGGGAAGGAGGTAAATTAGATTGTTTTTTGAAAAATTATAGCAATTTATAAGAATATATTGACAACAAAATCTTTGTCTGAACAAATTTTATAAAATTAAATGCTTAAATATTCGTCTTTTATAACTGAAATATAATTCAATTTTCAAAACTAGGGACATTTAAATTATCAATGGAATTTACAGAAGAATATCCAAATAAAGCACCAAAAGTATTATTTTTATCAGAAATGTTTCATCCAAATATTTATAAAGACGGGAGCATCTGTTTGGATATCCTCCAAAACAAATGGAGTCCAATATTTGATATCTCTGCGATATTGACATCTATAAGATCACTCTTGCCAGATCCTAATCCTAATTCACCAGCCAATGCAGAGGCTGCTAGGTTATTTGTGGAAAATAAAAGGGAATACAATAAAAAAGTTCAAGAAAAAGTTGAATTAAGTTGGCAAGGTGATGATGACGATGATTCTGATGGAGGTGATGATAATGGTGATGAAGATAATTGATAAGATTAAATAAATTATCAAAAAAAAAAAAAAAAATTAAACATATTGTATCATACAATTTAAAAAACACAAAGATTTCTTTCAAAATTTCGTATTGGCGATTTATAAACATTAATTTCATTCTTAGAAAAAAAAACAACACAATCCTTTTATAAATAAAAAACTTTATAAACAACCAGGACAGTTAAATAAGTTTTCGTGTATAAACAAATCACAATCGATGCAAAAAGAAGAATTACATAAATCACATTCAAATCTATTTTTTTTGAGAATTTCTAAACAGGAGAAACATTTCAAATCTTCTCTTTCCACTTGATGCTCCAAAAACTTGTTGATTGGAAACAAATGGTGATAAGTACGGGCAAGATGAGGAGAAGAAATCAAAGATAAACCACAAATAACACAATCAGTAGGAAGTTCACAATATTTGCTTTGACATTGAGGACAATAATAACCTCCTCTCTTTAACTCTTTGTGACTTTTCCAAAAAAATATTAAAAATATTAAATTTAAAGAATTTCTCTTTTACCAAACACATATGGAATAGTTTTCTTCGTTAGAATAAGCTGGGAAACCCATTTTCATTAAATAAACCAAATTGTTCTGGACCATTTGAGGGGGTGGTTGAATAAAAGTGAAAAGCAAAGATCGGAACCTGGAAATATCCATGGGAACGAAATATTTACCTTCAGTTTCTTCACAAATTTTTTTGCAGATGAAAACTTCAGATGACAAACTGATGATAGATGTTTTTATTTTGCTTTTTTTTAGTTTTTCTATTGTATCCAGAATTTCACCCGGATCACAAGTGGAGATGCTTCCCGTAATAAATATGATTTCTCTTGTACCAAACTTTGGAATATTACTAAACAAAAAATTGTTTGTTTAAAGACAAAGATAAAAATTTTTTTTTGAATTTTCTAGAATTCAAATTTAATTTTCAAAAAAATATAAAGTCAAATTATAATTTGAATAGCTTTATCAAATTATATTCAAATGATATCCTTCATAACAACAATTTGAAATATATTTTAAAAAAGATTACTATAATGTTTTATGTGCGAGCTCTAGAGAATTTTGGAAAGAGATGGTACCTCTTCCCTTATCCAGATTCTCCTTCAACGCTTGTATATGTTGCTTTGGATTGCCGCTCAACTCTGTGAGCCTCTCTGCAACTGCATCTCTGCTTATGATGACAGATAAATGGGATAATGGGTTCTGATCAAAGTAATCTGTGATGAATTCACTTGCTATCTCTTCTGTGACCTTCAATCTTGATGGATCAAAATCTTTCTCGTGCATTGATATAGATCCATCCACTATCAAGATCACATATCTTATCATCCCTCTTTTGATCTTCTCAAAATTGTATATTTCATGCAGATTTCTTGTTTTTATAAATTTATATTTAAAAATTTAAAGATTATTCAGTATATAAACCCTTATTCTCACCTTCTTCTTCTTATCTTTTCTTCAAATTCAAAATCTGGTATTTCTTTAGTTTCTTCATTTGTTAATCCTGTCCATATCTGCTCATATTTTTCCCATTTATATCCTCCTCCTTTTATTTGTTGATAAATCAAAAAATATATTGAGAAAAAGTAAAGTTAAATTGATACCATTATTATTGTTGTTGGTATCATCTTCCATTTTGAAAGAAATATGTGATGGATTTCAAAAATTAGATCTCAATTTTTTTTTTTTTAATTATTATAAATAGTAAAACCAAACTGTTTGGAATATTTAGAAAGAACCTCTTTCGAGACTAACTCATTGGTCAAAAGAGATCTCAAAGACAATAGATAAACCTTATTTTTGTAGAATTGAAGAGTGTGAGAAAAGGATTGTAAAAGAAAAGGGTCAACATTTTTCTTCTTTAGAACAGACTTTAAAATTTTATGTTCATTTTGCTTCTCAAACCCATTAGAATTAGAAACTCTGATTTCATTGTCATAGAAATAAAAAGAAAGAATGTACTCTTCATCATTATAATCTATTTTTTCTTCATCAAGGTCTATTCCGAGAAAAAGGCATCTCAATTTGTTTTTTTGAAAGTCTATAACTGTTCCCTTGGATTGTTTTTGAAACAAATTAGGTTGTAGATCAATTTCTTTTTGTTGGTAGGAAAGGAGAATGAGTGATGAGCTTTGGAAGAGTTTTACATCTTTCATCTTTTTAGTTAGTAGTTCTTGTTTTCTTTTTTGTAATGAGAAGAGTTTATCTTTTGAGTTGGTCCATTCTTTATTTCTTTGTAAAAAACCAGACAAATCTTCGCAATGTTTTTCTAATTCCACTTTTGTATAATACTCTAATCCGTCGCACAAGGATAGACACTGGGCTATTTGAAAACTCAAAAATTTGCATAACTCAACATCTAAAGAATCTGAAAGATCTACAAAATTTACTTCTTCTAAAACTTTCTTTAACATTATTAAATCATTTTTCTGTAATCCTTTGACAATATTATCCCTATATTTTGTTCTTCTTAACGAAACTTTAAAAAAATGTTTTTTATTCAAAAAAAAAACAGTATTTATTTTTCGTTTACCTGCCATGTTATAAATTGAAGATAAAACTTTTAATACACAATTTCTTTTCACACTTTTTATAATGGGATTTGAATATTTTTGTTCTCTTTTAGAATAGTTTGATAACAATTGGTTATTAACCTTTATAAAAATGAATTAAGAACAAAAACAAAAAAATATTTATTTTGATACTTCATCTGGCAATCCCTTGTAAACGTCACTTACAAATCCTCGCTCAGGTTTTTCAGTTTTATCTGTTTGTTTTTAATCTTTTTTTAAAAAGAATTAATCATTTTTTTTTTACATGTTTTTTTATTAAAGTCTGTGTTTTCATTCAATTCAAAATTAGAAATAGAGAATAAATTTGCATCTATATCTTCCTTCTTTTTCTCTTTTGAAAATGTATCGCATTCATTATATCTTTATTTGTAAAGTCAATAAAATTTATAACGATGAATTTATTTTTGAATTTACTTTGGAAGAATATCCACTCTGTATAACACATCTTTATCAACACTATTATGAAATTATTTATATATTTTACTGATATTTTTCAACAAATATAAAAATAAACTTACCTATCTATACTCCCACTTAATTGTTAATGAAATATATGGAATTTAAAGATATAATCAAGGTTCATTTGAATAAATTGTTTACTGTTCAAAAGAAGAAAGAATATTAATCTCCATTTTTTTTAATTTATCATTGAAATTGGTGAATCTATTTTTCATTGTCTCCAAATCGAATTGATGAGTGAAAAATCAAATTAAAATCCTTTGTTAGAAGGATGGAAAATAAAAATATTTTTTTAAATTTGATTTTAGGTTGAAATATTGTTTTTTATTTAATTTAAAAAAAAAATAAAGGTTTCTTATTGTTCTTATAATCATCCTTTCAGATACATTGATAAATATTTTGAAATATAAGAATATCTATTGGAAAATCGATATATTTAAGAATAACGAATAAATAAAGCAAAAAGGATACGAAAAATGAGAAATTCAAACAATAGATATGATAGAAGAACCTCATTATTTCAACCAGCGAGCAAAGATCTATTGAATCAATCAATGAAATTTGAACACGATGATCTCAACAAATTATTGGAGGAGACAGATGATGGGATACCTGAGGATGTTAAATTGCAAAGCTATGAAATTGAAGAATCTACGAGTGAAGCAAGATTTGAAGAAAATTCATCAACATCAGATTCAGAAAGTTCTGATAGTACAAGTTATGAAGATGAGGATGATGATGAATATCATACTTTGGAAAGACCATTATTTATATATAACGATTTGAGCACCAATAATAATAATTATACAAATTATTATAACTATTATAACAATCATATCAATCCCAACAAAATAGAACATCCATCACCTAACAATAATAATAATAATAACAATGTGGAATCATCGAGTATGCCTCTAAAACCTAAACCAAAACCTCAGATGAGGATATTGAAGAAATTGGAAACCTACCATAATTTGGATGTGATTGAAGAAGAAGAGGAGAATGATGAAGAAAACTCACAAAATCTGAAATCAAATACACCCTTGATCAAATCCAAGGAAATTCCCCTGTTGAAGCAAAAACCGAATATAATCCCCAAATCAGAGAATCTGAGGCCAAAAGTGGAGATTCAACAACCAATTCAAAACCCAAATAAAAATGCAAGCCCCTCATTGGATAGAATGAACAACAAAGTAGAAGGACCGAAGATCAAACTTAGATTGAAAGACAAACTTAATGAGGGTAGAAGATCTTCAAGCCCCGGCGACGTCCAAAGGTCTGATAGTTGGCAAAAGGGATTGACACAAAGCAGTTTGCCCAAGAAGGGAAAAGTTTCTACAGATTTCCAGGAACTTTTTGATATGAACTTGAACTTGTTTTTGCCTCATGAACACAAGCCTCCTCATCCAAATGGTCCAGATCTTATGTAATTTATTTTTTCAATATTTTTATTCAAAAAAAAATATTTACTCGTTTTTATAAAAAAATTTCTTCAAATTCTTTTTTTGTTTATTTTATTGTATACTATTATTTACTCTCAAATTTTTTTTAAAAAAGGATCACTGGTCTTTTTATTACTGATAATCAAGAATTGTCCGAAACGTTCACAGAGTTATTTCTAGAAAAGGGAGAATCAATAAGAATCATCAAAAAAATAACAAAAAACATTTTGACGTACATCTGTTCAACTGAACTGTACAACTTGATCATCATAGATGAAGACACATTCCAATCAAGTGATTACTTTTTCGATTTTTTGTTCGATCTTAAAAAAGCAAACAAACATTTCATCATTACTACAACCAAAAACAGTTTTGAGCACAAAAAGAATTTGATACGTTCTGGTGCTCTCGAGTACTTCAAAAGCCCTGTGAAGAAAGAGAAGCTTGAACTCAAGTTGCATTCAATCAAATTGAGGATGCAACAAACAAAAGAAATCAACAAAATGATGTCAAGACAAAAATCTTATGGATGGTTCTTCAACTCCATAGAACACGCAATGGAAACAATAGGTACAAAATTTTTTCGTTTGCTTTATTTTTTATTTCTCTTTTATTTTTACTTTTTTATTTTCTACTTGTATTTTGATTTTTTTTACATTTTATTTTCTATTTTATTTTTATTTTTTTATTTTTTTATTTCCATTTTTTACTTTGTTATTTTTTCATTAATTTTTATTTTCTATTTGATTATTTTTATTATATATTTTTTGTATTATTTTTTTTTTTATTTATTTATTTTCAAATTAATTTTATAAATAAAGAAATATGGAGTTTTGGTGGACATATACAATACGTGAACGTAGCTCATCACTTTGTTTCAGGGTATTCAAGGTGGGAAGTGATAGGAACGAACATATTCAGCTATTTCTGTTCATACGTAGACATAGAATACTTTGTCAAAACTGCATGGAAATCCCTCACCGGAAAAAACCCAACCACCTACAAAGGAGTGCTCCCTTTCAGAAGAAAAAACGGAGCAGTAAGTATCCAAGACATCACCATCAGTCCTTCCAAAAACTCTAACGGCACCGTCAAATATTTCACTGTTGTCAAAAGAGACATCACAGAACAAAAGAAGATAGAGGATAAATTGAGAATCGAATCGCAACAGGCAGTTGAAGCTTCTAACATGAAATCAAAGTTTTTGTCGCAAATGTCTCACGATATAAGAAATCCCATTTCAAGTAAAAGAAAAATATTTTTTATTTTTTTTAAATAATTATTATATTTTTTTTTATTTTATTTGGTTTTTTTTTTTTGTTTTTTAAAAATCTTTTAAAATTTTTTTTGTTATTTATTTTTTGTTATTTTTATTTTTTGTTATTTTTTTAAATTTATTTTTATTTTTTCATAAATGTTTTTTTTCTTAATAGATGTCATCATGCTCACTAATTTGCTTGTTGATTCTGATTTAAATGAACCGAACTCGATAAGAAAGGATCTGGGCCTAGTTTTGAAAACTGCAAAGAACTGTGAAGCACTTCTCAACGACATTTTAGATTTTTCAAAGATTGAAGCAGGAAAGATGGACGTGACTTTTAGCGACTTTGATCTCAGTAAATTTTTTTTTAAATTTTTTTTTTAAATTTTTTTTAAAATTTTTTCTTTAAACATTATTTTTTAAATATTTTTTAATTTATTCACACATTAATTTTTTATATTTAAATTTTTTCTTTAGAAACAACCGTTGATGATGTTGTTGAAGGGTTTTACGTAAAACAAAAGAAAGGAGTATTTATAGTTGCATTTATTGATCCAAATATACCAACTTGGCTTGTAGGAGATCAAAACAGAATAACGCAAATATTAACCAATCTGGTTAGTAATGCCCTCAAGTTTACGGAGAAGGGAAGTGTGATTGTGAGGGTTACTCCTACTGAAACCCCCACTGAAATTCTGTTCGAGGTGGAGGATTCTGGTATCGGTATCAAAGAGGAAAAAATACAAAAGTTGTTTCGTCCTTTCGTCCAAACACACGACAACACTTCTCAAAAAAATTATGGTGGAACAGGTTTAGGTAAAATAAAAATAAAAATATAAATTTTTTTTTTTTTTTTAAAATAGGATATGTCCAAAATTTTACAATAATTTAATTTTTATGACAAACAAATGTTGACTAAATTAATTTTTTAAAAAAGAAAAAATTATTTTTTTTCTTTTTATTATTTTTTTTTTCATTATAAATCTTCCTTTAAAACTATACATATTTTTAGGGTTGGCCATTTGTAAACAACTTGTTGATTTGATGGGAGGAAAGCTGGGAGTGAAGAGCGTATATGGTGAAGGAAGCACCTTCTGGTTTTCCCTTCCCCTCGCAGAGTCCAAGAACACCATCATCGAAAACATCCAAAGCATAGAACATTTCTCCAAGAGAATCATCGTCGTCGACGAAAATCCAAAGACAAAGGGGTTCATGGAGAAACAGTTGGATTATTTGAAAGTTGATTACAAAATTGTCGAAAACTTGGAAATTCTTAAATTGGAAATTTCTAATGCGGAGAAAGACGAAAATCCTTTTCATTTGTGTTTGATTGACATTGAGCATTACAAGACTGCCATTCCTTTCGCTAGGGAGTACCACACCAAGCTCACCATCTATTTGATTGTCCCTTTTGTCGTGAAGAACATCGAGAGTGAGCTTAAAATCGATGGCATCTCAGGAATTATCACCAAGCCCATTCGTTATTCTCAGCTCTACACTTGTTTTTTTCGAATCTTCTCGAGAAGGTAAACTTTTTTTTCATTTTTAATTTTCGTTTTTTTATTTTTTCACTAATTTTCTTCATTTTTTACATATTTTTTGTTATTTTTCATTTTATTTGTTTTCTTCATCTTCATTTTCATAAATAAATTATAAAAAAAATTATTAATTCTCTTCATTTTTTAATTTTCGTTTTATTTTCCAATTTTCTTCACTTTTTTTGTTTTTTTTCATTTTTTTTTTTATTTGAATTTTTATTTTTATTTTTTTATATTTTATTTTATTTTTTATTTGAATATTTATTTTTATTTATTTTTATATTTTTTTATTTTATTTTTTTATTTTTTCACCAATTTTCTTATTTTTAATTTATTTTTTATTTTATTTTATTTTTATTTTTAGGAGTGAAATGAGAAAATCGGGAAAGTTTGCGATCAAGTTTTTGCAGCAAGAGAAAAAAATCGAAAAAGTGAAAGAGAAGAAAATCGAAAAAGTAGAAACGACTCCAAGAGATCCCTCCATCAAAGAAGAACAACCTCAAATCCAATCCCCGACCCAAACTACCCAAACAGATCAAAAAGAGACGATAGATAATAATGTCCCTCACGTTCCCGACATTCTTGTGGTTGACGATAATAACATCAATCAGAAGATTTCCATGCGTTTTTTGACGAAGCTTAATTGCAAGGTCACTTTAAAGTCTAATGGACAAGAAGCTCTCGATGAAGTAAAGAAAAAAAGATATGATCTTATTTTCATGGGTAAATTTTATTTTAATTTAATTTATATTTTTATTTTATTGAATTAAATTATTTTAAATTTTATATTTTAAATTTTAATTAATTTATTTGAATTATTTTATTTGAATTATTTTATTTTTTTAAACTTTTTTTTTTTTATTTAAATAATTTTATAAATTTTTTAGATTGCCAAATGCCTGTTCTTGATGGTTTTGAAGCCACCAAGCAGATCAGGCTTTGGGAAGCGGAGAATAAGAATTCCGGCATCAACACTCCCCCCAACGTCATTGTGGCTCTCACAGGAGGAGCCTATGAAGAAGATAAACAAAGATGTTTTTCTTGTGGTATGGATGATTATCTTTGTAAACCTGTCACTCATATTCTCTTACAGGATAAATTAAAGTAAATTATTTTTTTTTCAATTTTTTACTTATTTTTTTTATTTTTTCTTTCTTTAGGAAGTACAATGTTTTAAAATAAATCCCAAATTTCACTTTTCAAATCTTTTCTTTTTATTTTTTTCCACGAATACTTTACTTTTAAAACATTTTGTTAAATTAAAAAAAAATTTTGAAAACAAAATAAAAAAGTTTTTTTTTTTAATATTTGTACAAAATAGAGGAATAGGATTTCCTGTCTATCATTCTAACTATTTCGAAAACAATGTATTTTGGAAGTTTAAAATAGTTGAAATTTTTTTGTGTTACTTTAAGAGAAACCATCAAAGTAAAAACACAATTTTTAAACAAGTCTGAAAAATAGAAATGATTATGTGTTTCCCATCTAATATTTCCATCAATGTAGAGCTGAATCAAAAACTGTTCGGGATAAACTAATCTTACATCGGATTGATTACAAGAAAAGTATTTTAAAGAACTGTTCACTTTCAATGGATCCAAAAGATGTTTCAATCCTTCTTCAGTATTATCATTATTATTAAGATCAATCAATGTTAATGAATTATTTTTTGAAATCAAAGAAGAAATATGGAAGAATCCTTCATTTCCAATTTTATTTCTATTTAGATGAATTTCTTTAAGAGATGCATTTTTTATCAATGATTTACAAAGAAATTTCACTCCTAAATCGGTAATATTATTTTTGTTCAGGTTCAATGATTTCAAAAATTTGTTGTATTCCAAAAATTCACAAAGAATTATCAGTGATTGGTCTTCTATTTCGTTGGAAGAAAGAACCAAATGTTTCAAAGTATAATTTTGAGAAAGGGCGTCTTTTAAATAACCATAAGTTTCTAACCTAAACACACAAGAATCCAAATATAATTTTCTTAAAGAATCATTTTTTGTCAAAAAATTGGAAATGGTTTTCAAAGAATCAGTGATGCTGTTTTTGCTAATATTTAAAATTTTCAGTGTTTTATTACCTTCAATTCTATTCAATAAACAATCTAATACTTCGTTGGTTATATTAGATTCAAAATGAGAAATATTTAAATAAGTTAAAGAAACATTTTTTTTCAGAGAAAGAGACAAATCAACTATGCCATTCATTCCAAAATTATTTCTCGAAAGAATAAGGGATGAAAGAACCGTGTTGGTGGAAATAATTTGTGAGATAATCTTCATAGAATTATCATTTAAATTTGAAATTCTCAGATCCAACATTTCTATTGTTTCATTTTCTTTAAATAAATCCAATAGTAAAAGAGATTTCTCCTCATTCATTTCATTTCTGCTCAAATCAATGGATTGGATTGATTTATTCTTTTTCAATGCTTCAGTCAATAATCTTAAAGAATTAAGAGAAATATTCAAAGAGTTTAAAGACAAATACTTCAATGAATTGTTAATGTTGAGACTATAACTCAAATATTTCATTCCCATCTCATCAAAATTATTATCTCCCAAATAAAGAGAACCCAAAGATGTATTGTGATTCAAAAGATTACAAAAATATTTCAAAGATTCATTTCCCAATTCATTATCTGAAATATCCAGCTCCTCCAGTTTATTTTCCTCCAACAAAATCGTCAATTTTTTCAAACATTTGTGTGACATACCACTTTTATTGAGAGACAATTCCCTCAATGTTTTGTTCTCTTCAAAAACTTTACACAAATAATTCACTGCTGAATAAGTTAAAGGTTCGTTCGAGCTTATATCCAATGATACCAAACTTTTATTTTCATAAAGACATTTTGATAAATATTTAATCCCTTTTTCATCTATTTTATTGTTGCTTATATCCAACATTCTTATGTTGGTATTTTTAATTAGTGATCTCGAAAGTGATTTCAATTCTGATGATTCTATTTCGTTGGAGCTCAAATCTATTGCTATCAATGTCTTATTCTTTTTCAATATTATTGATAGATATTCTAGCTCTTCTTCGCATATTCCTAAATCATATCCTCTCAATTTCCTACTCATAGCCTTTTCCAAATTATTAAAAAGAGAAATTTTTTTATATTTGGATATTTTACTTGAAAATCTATCCATTTAAATTGATTCCTTTCATTCAAATTAATCATTATTTGAATAAGATTTCCAATAAGATATAAAGTTTTGATAAATCAAATATTTTTTTTATTTCAAAATGAAAGAAAATAAAAAAAAAATGAACAAAATTTTCAAAAATTGATATTTAAATTGGTTCCAAATATACATTTTCAAGATGTAATTTCCAAATAGAGCAAATTATTTTGAAATTGGAAAGCAATAATAATTATAAATGGCTTATTATAAAAATATAATATATCCACACCAAAATATAAAATATAATAACAATATTAAAACATAATTCAAAGCACTAAAAATAAAGATCAAAAAAAAAAAATTTGGTGAAATGTATACTGACGGTCTCACTACAAATCATGACAAAGTATTTGTCGAATCATATCGTGAATGGGATGTCAGGGCTGACTGGGAACTCACAAGGAATTCAACCAGAAGATGAGTTTTCTGTAGAACTTTACGCTAGGAATCTTCATCCCATAAATGGATGTCCCAATGTTGCTAGAACGACTCAACTATGCATCAAGTGTTTAAAGAATTGATAACTGCAAAGGAATCGCTCAGTTCTTATCTTCATTTTCCTTTCAAATTTTCCATTATGTTTTCCAAAAAAAAAAATTTTATTTATAAAAAGGGGATTAATTTTTAATCCAAAAAACAAACAAGATTGAAAAATGGGAAATTTTAAAGAATACAATTGAATATCATCACCATTTGTATTCTGGATTTCAATAGAAGAATTATTTAATCCAATTTGTATAAAAATAAGTAACAAAGAAAGATTTTAAATATTCTTTCAATTTTCACAAGATTTCTCCTGACATCCATCTATTTCTTTTTAAACAGCCCAGTCATTTCCCAATATAAAAAAATAAAAAAAAAAAATAGAACTGTTAAAAAAAAATGAGTAAAGCAATCATTTTGATGTAACAAAATTTCACAATTTCTGCTCCATAAATCAAAAATATGATTATATCACCTAATATTTACATCAAAATTATTAAATTTCTTTATATTTAATAAATATTAAAGGGGTGGTCCTTCAAGAGGAACTAGATTTAGACCATTATCTCTTGAAATTCCAAAACCTTTATTTCCAATAGCAGGTATTCCATTGGTGGAACATCATATCATTGCATGCAAAAAATTAGAAGATTTGAAAGAAATCATCTTGCTTGGATTTTATAAAGCAGAAGAAATGAAAGGTGAAATATAAATTATTTTTTTGTAATTCAGTATAAATTTAATATAAAACAAAAAAATGTGACAGATTTTGTGGAATATATTATTAAAAAGCACCAAGTGAAGATTAGGTTTGATATATTTTTAATGCATTAAATTTGGGATATAACTTTAACAGAAAATTAATTGAAAATAACCAATATCAATAAAGTATAATTGTCATTTCCTATTAATACCTGAATATCCTTCTTTTGAAAGAATGGGGATGCATAAATTAAAAAGAAAATTAAAATATCTTGAAAAATCAATATAGTTATTTAAACGAAGAAGTAAGATCTGGTACTGCAGGAGGTCTTTACGTGTTTAAAGACAGAATTTTAGAAGGAAACCCAGAATTCATCTTCATCTTACACTCTGACATCGTATGTACCTTTCCATTGCCAGAAATAAGAGAATATCACCAAAAGCACGGACAATTCGCAACGATAATGGCTACTCGCGTTCCTAAAGAACATTCTTTACAATTTGGATGTTTGGTTTCTGATGAAAACAATAACGTCGCTCACTTTGCTGAAAAGCCTCACAGTTACATTAGTGATTTGATCAATACTGGAGTTTACTGTTTTTCTAAAGATATTATCACAGAGATAGAAAAAATCTATAACAAATCTCAAAAGTAAATCTCTTTTCTTGAAATATTTTTTTAATTAACTTTTTTAATTCTTACAGTAGCACTGAGATGGGAACTTTGTATCATTCCATGGATCAATTCTTTGTAGAATCCACTAACACACCTTACGTAAGACTTGAACAAGATGTTATTTTTCAACATGTTGGTACTGGAAAATTGAAAGCATTCATCTATAAAGACTTTTGGAGACAAATCAAAAATGCAGGGTAATAATCCCTATTTTTGTTCAAAGAAATTCTTTTTTTGAACAAAATTTTTATAGGTCTGCAGTTTATTGCAATTCTTTGATCATAAGTGATTATGCAAAACATGACAACCAATTATTAGCAAAGAACGTAGAATACAAATTGGTCGGAAACAATGTAATCGACAAAACTGCAGTGATCGATCCAAGCGCAAAGATCGGACCAAATGTGTTCATTGGGCCTAACGTCAAAATAGGAAAGGGAGTACGTATAAAAGAAAGTATAGTTTTGACTTCTTCCGAAGTTAAAGATAATGCATGTCTCTTGTATTGCATCATTGGTTGGGAATGTGTCGTTGGTAATTGGACTAGAGTTGAAGGTATTTACAATCCTTCTCCTAAGCAGTCCTTGAGTCCTAACAGTGACAAGAGGGAGGGAATCACCATTTTTGGTAAGGGTGCCAGAGCTAAGCCTGAGATCATTGTCTATAATTGTATTGTTATGCCTCACAAGGATCTTGATCGTTCTTACAAAAATTCTATCTTGCTTTAATTTATTATCACCCTCTTTTTAAAATTAAAATATTCATATTAATTAATTTTATTTTTTCTCTGAATTCATTCCCTTTACAAATTCAAAAAAAAAATACCTTTATAATATTGATAATTCTATTGATTGATAATGATGGATTCTCAAGAAATCTTTAATCTTCTTTATTAATTGAAAAATACAGTTTACTTTCTTCAAAGAAAAAAAAAAATGAATAATTTAAATTAAAAAAAAAAAAATTAAGTGAGAAAATAGATATTTCTCGAATAACACACTCATTAATATAAATTTTTTTTCTCTTTTTAAAAAGAAAACACTATAAATTCTCAAATGAAAAGGTAAATTTAATATTTACTTTAAAAATTTTTTTTAGAATACTCAATTTTTTATTTTCTTTCCCTTTTCAATATATATACGATATATTATTCAGTTCAAAAAAAGAGATTGAGAAAAAATTGGATACATCAAATAAAAAAGATGAGTTGGAAGGAGATAAGAAGATAATGATACAAAATCCCTTATTTGGAATCAAAAATAATAGGTTAGAAGAGATAACAAAAATATAAAAAAAAAATTTCAAAAAAAAATAAATTCAAAGTTTTAAACGTTTATAAATTATTCTCTTCATTCATGAATATTAAGGATATGATAGAGGGATTAATAAATATTTATATTTAATGGCGGAGAAATTAATAATAATCTAAGATTCCATTCTTTATAATTTCTTTATTTATTTTCCGATTATTCTCGACTTGCATAAATTAAAGTGATAAATTTAAATATATTAAATTTAAATGTAAATTTGCCTATTATAAAGAAAAGAAATTGACAAATGTTAATCTCATTCAAAATTTAAATCTAATATTCTAATTAAATCACATATAATTTGAATATATTTGAAAAAAACATTATAATGATAATGAATTTAACAAATATTATCCAATACATGATTCTTACAAACAATTTTTTGATGATTTACAGATTCAGATCTGCAAGTTCAAACAATATGGACGGATACATCAAGAAAAAAGACTCAAAAACACTAAAAACAGATTCTCCGATGCTAGAAAACAAAAAAGTGACAAAAAGCGAAATACAAAAGATAGAGAAGATGCTTCCACCCTCTCCCAACAAGAGCGCGTTGAGGGATAAATACAAAAACATAAAAAGTACAAGCACCAACTCGTTTATCTCCCATGCTAGTTTCTTCGATATCAACGAAGCCAAAGAAAATGGATCCAAAAAAGAAAAAATCGAAGAAGGTAATCCGAATAAAAACTTTAATTAAATAATTAGTAAAATAGAATTTCAATTTAATATCTTTTATTATTAAATATTTAAATTATTTTTTTTTTTTTATTTAAATAAATTGTGATCATTTTTTTTGATTTGATTTCTACAAAGACAATCTATTTAATTTTGTTTATTTTGTTTATTACCATCATTATTTTTTTTTTTGTTCAATTTTTGCAACTAAAAAAAAATTTCAAAAAAACGAAAGACAACAAAGAAGATCATCAACAAAAAGAAACCACCAAAAAACTTTGCATCAAAGAAAGGAAGCAAAAGAGACGCCATAGCGAACCGTTTTGGCATTCATGGAACTACCACGTCAACAGCAGCTTCAAAGTGAAAATGCTCAGCAACAGCAAAGACGCCACGCCCCGAAAGAAAAAGTCTTCTTTGATTATGGACAGAGACTCTCCCATTATTACAGGGAGCAACAGTAGTACTACTGCTGTCATGGTAGAGAAGAATGGGAAGAATTTGCTCATCGAGGTTTCTTTTTCCAAACTCATTGATTTTTGTGTTGGCGATGATTTGAATGGTAAACTTTAAATTTATTTTTTTTTATTTTGATATTTTTTATTTTTATCTTTTTAATTTATTTTCTTTCATTTTTAATTTAAATTTTATTTTGATTTTTATTTGATTTTATTTCGATTTTTTATTCGAAAAAATTTAAAAATTAAAAATTTTTTTTAGATAACGATTTTCTTTCGTGTTTTTTGTTGACCCACAAGTATTTCTCCACTTCGATAGATGTCTTGGAAGAATTAGAAAGAAGATACTTCTCCATCGCATGGGTAGAAAATGAAGACCCTTCTCACAAAAATGTCATTGTCAAAAAATTGAGGTAAAAATTAATATAAAAAAAAATAAAAATAAAAATGAAAAAAAGAAATATTCAATATTAATATTTTAATTATTTTTTTTTTAATTAAAACATTTTTAAATTTTTTTAAATAATTTTTTTTTAATTAATAAAAAAAGAGTTATAAATGTATTGAAAAAATGGCTTGGGAGCGATTACTTGAAGTCGGATGTTATTGGGGACAAAGAGTTGGAGGAAAAGTTTGTTTCTCTCTTTGATAAAATCAAAGACGAGAGCAGTTTCTCCGAAAAGTGGGCTACTCGTCTCAAAGAAAGTTATGAAGCTCCCTTACATTATCATGAAGTTGGTAAGCAATCAAACAAAAAAAAAAACTTTTTTAAAAATATATTTTTAAATAATTATTATTTTTTTTTAATATTTTTTTTTTTAATTTTTTTTTAATTTTTAATTTCATTTTATTTTAGGCAAAGATGTTCCACCGCCGATCCTCCCAATCAACATCAACACCAAAGGACTAGAATTTTGTGACGTGCATCCTTTGGAGATTGCTCGCCAACTTGCCCTCATAGAATTTAAACTGTTCGAGTCCATCAAACCTTGTGAATTCTTCAGGTGTGCCTGGAGCAAAAAAAATGGTCAAAAAATTTTATTTTTAATTTTTTATTAATTTTTTTTTAATTTGATATTTTATTTGATTGTATATTTTTAAATCTAGAACATTTTATTATTAAAATTTCTTTATCAAATATTCTTTTATTGTCACATTTCAATTTTTTTTAAAATATTTTTTAAAATAGCACAAGAAACAGCACCAAATGTGATGGCCATGACGAAATTCTTCAACCAAGTATCATTCTGGCTGGCTACAGAAATCGTTCAAACACCCAACCTCGAAAAGAGAGTGGAGATCGTCACTCGTATGATCCAACTGGGAGAGTATTCTCTTTCTCTCAACAATTACAATGGTCTCATGGAGATTTATTGTGCTTTAAGCATGTCTCCCATTTCTCGTTTGAAGGACACTTGGTCTCTTGGTAAAAAAAAAAAAATTAAAAAAAAATTTTTATTCTTGTTATAAATTTCAATTTAATTTATAACTTATTTCAATTTTATTTTCATTCTATTTTTTTCTGTTATTTTTATTTTCATTCTATTTTTTTTCTGTTATTTTTAGTTCCTGAATCATACATCCAAAAATACAATGGGTTCGCATACTTGCTCAAACAAAATCAAAACTACAAAAATTATAGAAGTATTGTTGAGGACGCGATGCCTCCACTGATTCCTTTTCAGGGTGTTTACCAAGCGGATCTCACCATGTTCGCTGAAACCCCTGACTTCACAGAAAAAACAGGAAACATAAATTTTGAAAAAATGTACAAAATGGGGAAAGGTAAAAAACAAAAAAAAAAAAAAATTAAAAAAATTGAAATAAAAACTTTTTACACAAAGTTTATAAACAAATTGAGTTGTGCCAGTTGACACATTATGATCTCACTCCTGTCGCTTACATAGCAGACTTTATTATGAATGGGGTGAATTCCTCGAAAAACAATGACGAACTTTACAAGCTCTCTTTAGAAATTGAGAACTCAAAGACCAACCCTTCTTCTAAATTGAAAAAAATCAGAAACAAAACTCGTTTTGGAAAGAAGGAGGTCGTTCCTGATTGGCTCAAAACTTTAAAAAGTAAAAACCCTTTGATGGATATTCTTGTGGAGAGAGCGATCAATGAAAAAAAGCTCAAATAAAATGAAAAAAAAACACCTTTTTTTTTTTAATCTTTTTGTTAATAAATAAAAAAAAACTTCTTTTTAAAAAATAAGAATTACTTTTCTTTCAAAACATTTTTATTACAATGAAAATAAATAGAATATAAAAAAGAGGAATCAAAAATCAAAATGAAAACTTTTCTGAAAGGCTCTCCTCTTTTTTGTTGGTGAATCTCTTTACAGTTTTTCCTTTTGCACTAAAAACCTTTACGTTTTGATTGACAGGATTGTTAATATTGGACTCTATTACAATCTTTTCTTTTTCAGAAACTTGATTGATATAAGCAACGTTCAAAAGATTCAAAGAGCCAACAAGATATTTCATGAAATAAAACACAATCAAAGAGACAATGAGTGTGAGTGTAACTGTAATTGTAGTGATGAGACTTGTTGGTTTGAAGAGTTTCACCTTTAATTCTTTGGAAGAAAACTCTAATATTTCGAACAATTTAAAGTCATCAGTTCCTGAAGAATATGACAAAGAAGCCTTTGATAAAAATTTTTAAGTTTTAAAAAAAAAATACTTAATTTGGATCACTTATTATTTCAATATATGATTATTTATTATTTATCAATAGTTTCAATCGATTTTAAATAATTTTTTTTTTACAGTGATATTCGATAATCTTAGAATCTCTGTATCTTTTATTGCATTTAATGGTATCTGTTGCAATATCAATGGATATTCCCATTCCAATTTGTTATTATCTTTTACTCTATTTTGTGGATAGAAGGCCAATTGTTTGATTGGAAGATTTTTGAAGTTATTGGTCTCTTGGAAGGGTTTATCATATTTAGAATCTTTAAATTCGACATATATACTACAATCATTGGGTATTATTTCATTTGGGAACAAAATCTATTTGTGATATGAATATTTTTTTGAAAAACAAAGCTCTAATTAGGATCATTTTTACCTCTGCTTTGATTATCACTTTAATGGTTGCTTCTCTGGAAAGTGTTATTTCATCATTTTCGCTATATTTATCCACATTTATCTTTAATGAATTCAAATAATCGATTTCACATGCAAAGATAATATTCAATAGCAAACAATAACAAAAAATGATTTGAAAGATGCTTTTCATTTTTTTTTTTTAATTCAACTAAAAAATAAAAAAAATTGATTATCATTTTTCAAACTCATCAAATGAAAATCGAAATAGAATTAAGGTAATCTTCATTGTTCATAGGTTTTAAATTCAATTATTTCAGTGGAGGTTTAGAATTATTGTTTGACAAAAAAGATCATTTCGATTTGGATTTCCCAGATCGTGAGACCATTCCCATCAAAGATCTCATTCTCTATGTAAGAGATAATTTATGTAAAGAAAGGAAAGATCTGTTCGTTTTGGAGAATAGTGTGTAAGATTATTTCAAATATATTTGACATCTTCTCATCATTTTCTCAATATTTTTTTTAATTTTTTTATTATATTTCGTTTTATAGTCGCCCTGGAATCCTTGTTCTTATAAATGATTGTGATTGGGAATTGGAAGGTGGAATTAAATATGAAGTACAAAATAAAGATAAGATTGTATTCATTTCAACTTTACATGGAGGATAGATAAAATCAAAGAAAAGAATAAAATAGTATTTGTGGATATTTTCAATTTTCTGTTAAAATTAAACTTAAAAAAAGTTTCTTTGCCTTCACTTTTTTTTTTTTGCTTTTGATATATTTGGAAAATAAATCATTGGAAAATTTTTTCACTTTTGTTGGATTGTTCATATAAGTCGTTATAATAAAATCTCACTCCAATAAAGAAAAATCAATGGAAATATCAAAGAGAAAAAATTTAAAAATAAAAAAATAATTTATAAAAAATATAAAAAAAAAATTTTAATATTTATAAACAGAGAAAAGGTTTGAAATACAAAAGAAAAATTAAAGAGTATATTCTAAATACATAACCCAAATTTATAGAATAATGAATTATTCAGAATCATTTCTCCCAGGTTCCTTGTTGACATTTAATGTCAATGATGGATTTCCAGAAGCAGTATTGAGAGGATATAGGTTAATATAAAAGAACAAACAAAAAAAAAATAGATATTTTATAAATAAAATTTTTAATATGCCTCTTATTTAAAAATATTATTCAATGAATGACAAAAATACTCAATAAATAAACTTTAGAAAAGGAATCATCAAAAAAGGAGATTATGGAATATTAAAACAATGTGAAACATTGGAAGGTAAAAAAGAAAAAATTTTTAATAAATGGAATATATAGATTAAAAATTAAAGAATAAAAATATATATATATGATGAATCAAAAAAAATAAAAAAATATTTATGTGACATTTTTATTCTATGGAACAGATTTGAAAATGTTTCTTGTTAATAGCACTGATTATGGAGAGAACTTTCTCCAACATGAAGTAGGAACTATACATACAACTGCTATTGCAGAACATGCAACAAAAAAACTTGTAGATGAATTTCAATATCTCAGAAAGAATTCAGTCGAACCATTAACCACATTTTTGGATTATATTACGTAAAATTAGAAAAAGATATATCAAAGATTTCACCATATAAATTATTTTTACTCATTTAAACTTCTTATAGATATGGATATATGATCGACAACATTATATTACTTATAACTGGTACTCTCCATGATAGAGATCCTCATGAACTCATCGAAAAATGCTCCCCTCTTGGATATTTCGAGGCTCTCGAGACAGTTACTGTTGCAGGAAGCATCAAAGAACTTTATGATATGATCATCATTGAAACTCCACTTGGTAAAACAATCATAGTTTTAAATTCATCTTGTTTAACTTGTTTATACTCACAATAACAAAAACTAAACATAATTAACAATATACTCGTTAATATTATACCTTTTGATAACTAAAATCTTTTCATTTTCTTTAATTTAATCATATTTTTCAAAAAATAGCACCATATTTTAAACAAGCAAAATTGGAAGATAAAGATTTGAGTGAAAGAGATGTGGAAATAATCAGAAATACATTATATAAAGCATATCTCGAAGATTTTTATCAATTCTGCCAAACCTTGGGAGGGATCACCGCAGAGGTGATGACAGAGATCTTGAAATTTGAGGCAGATAGAAGATCCATCATCATCACCTTGAACTCCTTCGGAACAGAATTGGCATTGGATCAAAGAAAATACCTTTATCCTAGCTTTGGACATCTTTATCCTGAAGGTGTTGGTGCTCTTGAGACTGCAGAGAACTTGGAACAAGTTAAATTGGCAATCAGTCATAACAATGTTTATAGTACTCTCCTTAGAGAAAGTGGTTTTGGTGGAGAAGATGATAAGACCCTTGATACTGCTTTCTATGAATATGAGGTCAAAATTAATATCCTCTCTTTCGAACAGCAATCTCATTATGGTGTTTACTATTCTTATTTAAAACTCAGGGAACAAGAGGTTCGTAATATTGTATGGATTGCCGAATGTATTGCCCAAGATAATAAAGAAAAGATCAATAATTACATCCCTATTTTCTAATCGCTCCTAGGAATTTCCAAACCTTCTTATTTCTTATTATATTTTCCCCTTTATCTATCACAAATAAAAGAAAAAAAAGTTTACTTATTAAAAAATTTTATATTTGTTTTACTATTACTCAACTATCATAACATTCCAACTATTTCTTTTTTTTTCAAATATATTTTCCATATTTTCTCAATTTTAAAAAAAATAACGGAAAAATTATTTCAAAATATAAAAAAAATTCGAAAAAGATTTCTCCAATGAAAATATAAGCGGATTGATGAACCAATGTTATCATAAATACAACTTGGCAGATAGTCCACTAGAATTTTTTATAGCAACCTATAACTCTCTAACAAAATTGATTCAAAAGAAAATTGTTATAAATTGTCATGTCGATTAAAGGTGTAAATTGTTTGAAAAAGAAGATATAAAATATTAATAAATTATAAAATTAAATAACTACGGTTTAATTACCAAAAATAAAAAAAAACCTGTTTGAAAAGTAAAAGTTTTATTGTTTGAACATTTTTATTTATAAGCTTGAATTAAATAACATCAGAAGAAAGTTGGAGAGTAACAGGTGTCAAAGACTCTGTCTTTTTAGGTTTAGTAAGTTTAACAGATCCAACGAGTTGGGACATAATAACAGAAAGTTCCCCATTACCCCTTTTGAATAAATTTAGTGAATAAAACTTTTATTTAATTTTTTTTTTTACCCAAATTCTTCTACAGTTGTAACTATTTCTTCATACAGCTTTT
Organism: Cochliopodium minus; assembly: GCA_024220525.1. NCBI lineage: Eukaryota > Discosea > Himatismenida > Cochliopodiidae > Cochliopodium > Cochliopodium minus. Next base: position 42,595 of record JAMYWO010000253.1, read on the forward strand.
CTACCCTGTTTAAAGTATATTCAAAAGAACCAGCTGTTTCTAAAAATTTACAAGCGTATTCTTTAAGAGGAATGCTGGTAGTTCTTTGCTTGATAATGTCTTTTATTTTTTAAAATTGTTTAAAAATATGATTTTATATTTAATCTTTTACTTATTAATCTGTTGTCTGTCGGGTTAGTTCTTATACCATGAATGATAGGAAAAGAAAATTTTCCTTCAGTGATATCCTCACAAAAACTTTTGTTTTCTGCATACTTTTCAAAGATTAAAATTAAAAATATATTAAATGAAAATAAGTTTAAACTATAATTTTTTACTTCGTCAGATTGAAGATTCATGTAATCATCTTGGATTTGAAAAAGCAATCCCATTTTGTTAACAAGAGGAACATAATCACTAAGAAAAAAAAAAACATTAATTAAAGGTAATAATAAAGTTTTAGTTTACGTTTTGTTTTCGGAGAATGCTTGCATCACCTTTACTGCGAGTCTAAACAAACCTCCGGTCTCTGAAATTTTTTTTTTTCAAAATTGATTAGTCAAAATAAAAGAAACGATATTTATCATATTAGTTTTTAAAATAAAATAATAGAATTTATATATTTTTTTACTGTCAATAACCATCTTTTCATATTCTTCAATGGTTGGACAATGCAAACTATCTCTCCACCAAATATCGAAACCTTGTCCTTTGTGCAACAAGATCATTTCTTCTAGGAATGCCTCTGTTGCTTTAGGGTTTTTGAGCTTGTGTATGATATCCAAAGATTTGAAATAAATATAGTTTGCACTGTTCAAACAATTTGGTATTCCATAAACTGTTTTATTCAATTTGAGTGAAATTAATGAATGTCTTTTTTTTTAGATTTTATTTGAAAAAAGATTGATTTTTTTACCTTTGTGAGCTGTTGGTATTCCTCTTCTCAATTCACTGTTGTCTTCAATATCATCGATTCTATTTTCAAAAAAAAAAAAATTTTTTTTAAATTTTTATTAAATGCTTAATTTAGGTGAAATCCTATTTTTAGAAAAGTATTTTTTTCCAAATGTAAATTTTTTTTTTAATTTTTTTACAGAAGACTTGATGTGTGAAGCATTTGCACTATTTCTTTTATTTCTTCTTTTATTTGTGATGGAATTTTCAGCCATTTGTCGAATGCATCTATCAATTTGCTTCTTATTTGTTTTCCTTTCACTTGCAAAAGATAACAGTATGGTTCGATCAAAACCTATATTTGTTTTTTTTTTTCAAATTTCAATTAATTGAAGAGGATGATTAATTAATTATTTCGAAATGGGTGTTTATATCGTATTAAATTACAATATGATCATTTTCAATAAAGGTATTGTTTTATTATTTAAGGAGAATATAATTATAACTAAAAATTTTGAAATATAAAAGAATTTATAGTCTCACATTTTCATTTCCGTATTCTGGTTTAGATAAAGTATTTTCCATTCTATTATATTAAAGTTTTAAAGATTATAATTACTTTTTTTTTTTATTTTTTTATTTTTTCCTTTTTAAAATCTCTACATAAAAAAAAAAGAACCTTTAAAATTCACTTTAATCATTTCAAAGATATATAGTTGATCGATTCACAAAATCCTTAATCTGTTTCTATATCTTATTCTTCAAGCAGTTCTGAAGAATATTTTTTTTAATTTTTATAAAAAAATGCACAAATACAAAAAATTGATTTGCAACCCTCACTTTTCAACTAATCTTCATTCTTATCCAAAGTTTTTGTTTTTGAGAAATTTAAAGGAAAAAAATTTATTGAAATCAAAATATTTTACCATCAATTTTTATCAAACAAATAAAATAAAATTCATGGATAATAATAACAACGATAAAAAGGTAAAATAATTGAATGGATACTTTTGTTTTTCTCCCCCAATTTTTACTTAAAAATACTTTGAAATAAAAGAACATACCCAAGAAAAAAGGTTCAAAATATTTTTTTTTTGATTATTCAAAAGGATTTACAATCTTTATACTCATATATCATTATCAATTTAAATCTAATACTCTTTTATTTCACAATTATCAAAAAAAAAAAAAGATTTGTCTGGACCAATGGCAACTGGATATGATCCAGTTCAAGTAGAAAAAGATTGGTATAATTGGTGGAATGATAAAGGATATTTCACTGTAGATAATAAAAGTGAGAATAAAAGAGGGAAATTCGTTATGGTAAGATATTTTATTAAATAAATTTTCATTATTGTATAAAGATGACACCATATATCAGTATAAAAAAAAAAATAAATAAGAAAGATGGTTGATTAATATTAATTTTGTAGGTCATACCTCCACCTAATGTTACAGGATCATTGCACATTGGACATGCATTGACAATCTCCGTCGAAGATTCAGTCACAAGATGGCACAGAATGTGTGGAAGAGATGCATTGTGGATCCCAGGAACAGATCACGCAGGTATCGCAACCCAAGTAGTCGTAGAAAAGAAATTAAAGAAAGAAGAGAACAAATCAAGATACGATTACGGAAGAGAAGAATTCATCAAAAGAGTTTGGCAATGGAAAGAAGTTTATGGAAACAGAATCACCGATCAAATCAGAAGAATGGGAGCTAGTGTTGATTGGTCCAGAGAATGTTTCACCATGGACCAAAAGCTCTCCAAGGCGGTCACTGAAGCTTTCGTCAGAATGGTCGAAAAGAAGAAGATCTACAGGGCTACCAGACTCGTCAACTGGAGTTGTGCTTTGCAATCTGCTATTAGTAACATCGAAGTAGAATACGTTGAACTCGACAAAAGAAAAAAATTGGATGTTCCTGGCTACAGTGAAGGTAAAAAAATGTTCATCCCGTTCCATGATATTTTTCTTTTAATCATTTATTATTTATAAATTATCTTTAGACCATTCTTCTTTTAATTTTATTTTACATTTTTTCTTTTCCGCTTGAAGGTGTTGTTTTTGGAGGTATCACTTCTTTTGCTTACAAGGTCAAGGGTTCTGATGAAGAGATCGTTGTTGCGACTACCCGTCCTGAAACAATGTTGGGAGATACTGCTGTTGCTGTCCATCCTGATGACAAGAGATACACTCATTTGATTGGTAAGGAGTTGATCCATCCTTTCATTGAAGGTAGAAGAATCATCGTTGTTGCAGATAAGGATTTGGTAGACATGACTTTTGGTACTGGTGCAGTTAAAGGTATTTTTTTTTATTCTGAAATATGTATTTATTTCTTGATTACTTTATATTAACTATTTTTTTTTTAAATAATTTATAGTCACACCTGCTCATGATCCTAATGATTTTGAATGCGGTAAAAGAAACAAATTAGAGTTTATCAACATTTTGACAGATGATGGTCGCATCAATGAGAACGGAGGAAAATTCCAAGGGATGAAGAGATTTGACGCAAGAATCGAAGTTATCAAGGGATTGAAAGAGTTAAAGCTCTTCAAGGAGACCAAGGACAACAAAATGAGCATCGGTATTTGCTCCAGATCTAAGGATATCATTGAGCCTCTTCTTAAACCTCAGTGGTATGTTGACTTGAGAGAGCCTGCAAAGAGATCCATTGAAGCTTTCAACAATGGTGACTTGAAGATCTACCCTAACTCCCTCAGCTCTGATTGGAATCGTTGGTTGGAAAAAACGGATGATTGGTGTATTTCAAGACAATTATGGGTAAATTCAAAACAATTTGTTTAAATATTTTTCTTTATTTTTTAATTGTATTTTATTTTTTGTTTAGTTGTCTTATTTTTTTTATTGTTTAGTTTTAAACTATTATAAATATTTTTTCATTTTTTTAATTTAGCTTTTTTTTATTAAACTAACATCATTTTATTTAGTGGGGTCATCGTATTCCAGCTTACTTGATCTGGCCTAAGGACCAAAATAAACCAAACTCTGAGAACATCGATAACTGGTTTATTGCTAGAACCAGAGAAGAAGCAGTTCAAAACGCAATCAAAAAGCTTAACAAGAAAGAAGAAGAGTTGATCATCGAACAAGACGAAGATGTTTTGGACACATGGTTCTCTAGTGGTTTGTTTCCTTTTTCTGTCTTTGGATGGCCTGAAAACACTCAAGATTTGAAATCCTTTTATCCTGGTTTTCTTTTAGGTATAAAAATTTTCATCGATTTTTTCTTTTTATTTTAATCCATTATTTCATTTTTATACCTATAAACTCTTTTTTTTTCATTAACCAATAAAATTTATTTTTTATCTCATTTTAATTTATTATTCCTATTTTATTTGATTTTATTTAATAGATTTTTAATCTTTTATTTATTTTTATATTTTTTGAATAGAAACTGGAAGAGATATCCTCTTTTTCTGGGTCGCAAGAATGGTCATGATGGGATTGGAGTTGACCGATCAACTTCCTTTCAAAGAAGTTTTCTTGCACGCCATGGTTAGAGACGCAAGTGGAAGAAAAATGAGCAAATCTCTTGGTAAAAAATTTTTTTACACATGTTTAACATTAATTCTTTTTTTTAAATTTTTTAATTTTTTAAAATTTCTTGGAATATCATTTAATTAAGTTTTAATTTATAATATTCAAAAAATTTATAATTTTTTTTAAAAAGGTAATGTTGTTGATCCTATCGACGTCATTGAAGGAATCACCTTGGAGAATATGCAAAAGCAACTCCACAACTCCAACTTGCCAGAAGAAGAGTTGAAGAAAGCTCTCGAAGACCAAAAGAAGAACTTTAAGGATGGAATCAAGCAATGTGGTACTGACGCTTTGAGATTCTCTCTTTGTGATTACACTTCTCACGGTAGAGACATCAACTTGGACGTTCCTGTGATCGAGTCTTACAGAAATTGGTGTAACAAGTTATGGAACGTCACCAAATTTGCGTAAAATTTTTTTTTTTGAAACTTTTTTATTTTTTTAAAAATACATTTTTCTTTTTAATTTTTAAAACATTTTTTATATTTTTAATTAATTTTTATTATTTTTATTTTATTATTTTTATTTTTATTTTAAACATTTTTTTTCTTCAATTAAAGATTGGGAGTTTTGGGAGAAAACTTCAAGCCAAACAAGACCATCGAAACATCCCCTCACCTCATCGATCAATGGATTTTGTCTCGCCTCTCCATCGCTGCCAAACTCACCAACAAGGCCTTCAAAACTTACTCCTTCTCCGTTGGTACTCGTACTCTTTACAACTTTTGGATGAATGAGCTCTGTGATGTTTACATTGAGGTAAATCAAAAAAAAAAATATTTATTCAATTATTTTTTAATTATTTTTAATAATTTTAAATTCAATTATTTTAATCATTTTTCAATTATTTTTTAAATTATTTTTAATTATTTTAGGCTATCAAACCGATCGTATATGGTAAGTTAGGAGTTGATAAATTGACTGAAGAAGAGAACAAAAACAGACAAACTACCCTCCAAACCTTGTACACTTGTTTAGAAGTTGGTTTAAAGGTAACAAAAATAATTTTTTGAATGTTTCATAAACAATTTTTTTATTTTTTTAATTTTTAAAGTTACTCCACCCTTTCATGCCTTATGTTACCGAAGAATTGTACCAACGTCTTCCTCAAAGGGAAGGAGCATTCGAAAGTATCATGATTTCTCCTTATCCCCAAGTAATTATTAATTATTTCTATTTTTTCGAAAATATTTATTTATTTTTTATTTTTAAAGATTTTACAATCAAACATCAATGAATTGTGCGAAGTTGAAGACAGTATTGAAGGAGACTCTTCCAACTCTACATTCTACAACGCAACTATCGAAAAGGAGTTCGAATACATCGAAAGAATTAACAAAGAAATCAGATCTGCAAAGTCCATGTACATGAAAGGAAATATCAAAAAACAAGGTAAAAAAGAAACTTTTTTTTAATTTTTTATTTTTATTTTATTACATTTTATTTTAATAGATCCTCGTGTATTTGTTCGTATCACAAACACTGATCAATTCAACGTTTTCAAGAAATTCAAGAGCTTTTCCAACACCCTCGTTTGGTGTTCTGACATCAACTTGCTCTCCAACGAAGAAGATCCAGAAGGAAGCAGTTTGACCATTGTTGATGAACACACCAAAGTTTATGTAGAATTGTCTCAATTAGGTTTGGACTATGGTGTTGAGATACAAAGATTAGAATCCACTTTGAAAAAATTACAAGTTGAATCAAAGAGACTCACTCAAAAGATGCAAGGAAAGCAATACACTGAAAAGGTTCCTCAAGAAGTTCAAGAACAAGATTCTAAGAGAAAAATCTCTTTGGAGGGTGAGGAGAAGATGATCATTTCTGGTATTGAGCAATTCAAAAAGTTGTTGAACAAGAAATAATAAATACATAAAAATTAAAAAAAAATTTATTTAAATTTTTTTGTTTTTAGTTTTTCTTTCTTTCAAAAAATAATAGATAGGGTTGATCTAGTAATACATCCTCACCATAAACATTTCCAACTTTACTATCATTAAAATGGAACCATTCTTCGGCTTGTTGATTGTACCCATAACAACTATAGTGTCCTTTTTCAATATTTATTCCATGATGAACAATAATAGAATCTAATTCATAAACATCTTCTTTCTTCTTTGTATAATCTGAAAAATCAAACTCCATAAAATCTAAAAAAGAAAAGAAAAATTGAAAATAATAAAAGAGTATAAAAAAATTTTTTACCAGTCACTATAGTATCAACTTTTTTTAAACCTGTCTCAACAAAACAGAATCTTTTTAGTGTTATAACTAGAATTTCAGGGAGAGAATGAAGAACCATCTTTTTGGTGGCTTTAACTTTTTTCTGGCATTTCTCACAAAAATCTTTTATAAGAAAATAACATTTAAAATAATAAAATAATTTAAAGAAGATTTTACATCCATCAGAAAGATCTTCTTCCTTCAGAAAAGAATCAAAACATTCTTTCAAGGTACATTCTAATTGAGTAGCCTTTGAATTTCTTGTTCTCCTTTTAGCGACAGATTGTTTTGGAATTTCAACAGATAAATCTTTTTAATGAAAATTTATTGAAAAGAAATTTCCATTATTTTTTTTTTTACCATAAAATTTTTCATTTCTTGAAGAAATGTATCCACAAGTAGAACAAATCACTTGGGATTGTGTTTCACCTTGCAAGAGGAGAGGAATGATGGTGTTGTCATCTACCTTCAAATTATTGTTCGAGATAGTGTTGATTGATAATTTCTTTTGGAGTTCATAGTCCATTTTGTCAATCAAGAACTGGTAAAACTCTAAAACATCGTTTTGTTTATATCCTCGAAAATTTGGTCCTATTTTCTTTTGAAATATAATTTAATAATTTAAATTTAAAGATAAAAAATATTAAAAATGTTTACCCAAATGGTATCCAACATATTGAAGGGTGTGAGTATGGAGTAGTTCCCTTTCCAGATCACCCTGAGAAGTTTGTGAAGTTCGTGGCAAACAGATATCTCATCAAAATCGAAACTCACTCTTTCTGTGATCAATTTTAAACAATCCATTGTATTTCTCCTTTCTAAAAATTTCTTTTTTTAAAAATTTATTTTATTATTTTCAATTATTTATGAAATATTTTTAAATATTTTAAATTTTTACATCGTTATACTTCATTTTTTTGTCAGATGGGATAAGTTGATCTATCAAATAATTTTTGAGAGCAGGAATATTAGAGAAAGCCTGAATTACAGAATTCATGTAACATGTGTTCCCCAAATTTCTTTTTTAAAATTAAATGATTTAAAATTTGTTTTTTTTTTTATTATAACCTTAAACCAGTCTTTCCAGGTATAAGTTCTGTTTTTCTTAGTGTTGGATTCAAGTCTCTTTTGTTGGGAGTGAATGGGATTTTCTTTCCGGGAGTGAATCCATCACTGTTTGTTTTCTTCAACCTGGAAGAAACTTTCTTGAGTTTTGGTGTGGTATCTTCTAATAAAATAATTTAAAAAATAAATTTAAATTAAAATTAATGAAAAAATCCAAAAAAAAAATTTGTTATTGAAAAAAAACTACCAATATCATTTTTATCATCAACATTATCATCTATTGTTACACTCTTTTTTACTTCCCTTTTATTATTTTTGTTTGCCATTTCCCTCCACGTTTCGAAATAAAAGATGAGTTTTTTGTGCTTCCATATGTTGATGTAGGTTTGGAGGAGATCTATTTTGTTAAAGTTTTCCTCATTCTTTTTTTCTTTAGGAAGCTCTTCCAGCATCGACAGTGTCATTTTAATATTTCTGTATTCTTCAAGATAACTTTCTATCACATCATTTGAATTATCTGCTTCAGTTTCATGAGTTAAACTATGAAATTAATTGATAAATCAAAGTTTGATTCTTTTTTTTTAAATAATGATATTGTATATCTTATTATCTATCCTCTAAAATGAAATTTTATTTTTTACCAATACACTATCTCTTTATCATCATCGCTTATTTCGAGAATCAATGGATGTTTCGTTTTATTATAATGTACAAGGGTATGATCCTTTTGAAAATAATAATTTTGATGTTTTAAAATTTCTTTCTTAAAATAAATTTGAAGGAGGATAACTCACCTTATCAGTATTGCAATTTATTTCACCACATGTGAGACATATAAAGATATTATCTGTTTATAAATGAGTGCAAAAAAAAAAATATTATTTATATTTGGATATAATGAGTAATTGAGAATATACCTGTTGTATGACATCTACAACAATTCCATTCTGAAGGAGAATTCAAGATTGTCTGCACTTTATTGTTCATTTCAGGGAGATGATTGCATTTTTGGGAAGATAATTTTTTCTTCTTCTTCTTATCTATTGATTCATCCTTTCTCTTTTTCATTTTTTTTTAATTTTGCCAAAATTTTTTTTTTTCATTTTTATTTTAAATTTAAATTTTAATTAATTACAAGTAATATTTTTGTTTGAAAAGCAATAAATTTTTATTTAATTATTCTTTTTAGAATCAATCTTTTTGTATGAAACAAAACAAGGATCAACGGTTCTTCCCACAGCACCCATTTGAGTCTCCAAAATCTTGGGAGTAGTAAAGTCAGGAGTCAAATCCAATTTGTCAATGATATGAGAGATTATGATCTTTGAAGAAATAGTAGCAAATTTCTTACCAGGACAGTGATGGACAGCAAATCCGAATGCAGAAACGGAGTAATCTGCACCTTGAATAAACCCTTTGATCTTTCCATTCTCATAATGTTCTTCTGGTGCGAATTTACTTGCGTTAGGTAGGATTGATTCGTCTACGTTGAGACAAGACAAAAGAGTTGCAATGTAATATCCTGGAACGATTTTATATTTTCCTGATATTTGTTTAAAATATTGGATAAAATTAAGTTAAACAAATATTTCTTTCAAAAATGAAATTTACCAATATTTACTGGGTTCATAACTAAGCGGAGAGTGAGAGATTGTTGAGCTAGGCGAATACTTTCGTTGAAACATTGATCCAAGAGTTCCATTTTCTTCAAAGAGTTTTCGCAAGTCCAGTCTTCATAAACTTCTTTCAATTCATTGATATTGTCCCTTATCCTGTTAAAATAAGAAGGATATTGAATGAGGTTGATAATCGTCCAAGAAATAGCAGCATATAAGTTTGCTTGGGAGGCCATATGCAAAACGAGAATGTCGATGGTAGATTGTAAAAATTGTTTCTCTACAGGTAAATCTTTATATTCTTGTAACAAAGCTTCAATGAAATCTCCTTTTGTTACATTCTTCTTTCTTCTTTCTTCCACTATATTTCTTATTATTTTTACCATATTGTAAAGAGCTTCTCTTTCTTTACTTCTTTTGTTTAAGATAGAGGAAAAGAGGGAGGACATGTCCTTGAAGCCTTGTTCTGGATCTATCGCATTAAAGTTGGAAACCAGTTCGTTAAATGTCTTTTCGTTTGCTGCTTCGTCTCCTATCCAATAATTGAATCCCACTTTGTGTACAATAGATTTCAAGAAAGCAAAGATTTCAAATTTACCAGTTTCAGCTATTAAAATTTGATTTACAAATTTAAATTTAAATTGAATTAAAAAATAATTTTTTTCTTTTTTTTTTTTTTGAATTTTTTACGTAGATTGGCTATCTCATTTTGAATTGTTTTGTCAAATGAACTCGAGAACTCTTTTTGTGATTTTAATACAACTAATACAGTTTTCATTGTCCCTGAAAGAATCTCCTCTGGCACCTTGTATCCCAAAAATCCTCTGGTTGCCTCATTAAAGGATGCATCTTTCTCTGGAACCTTATAAAATTCGATCAATTCTTCTTTGGAGAAGACAAAGAACATCTTGACTCCAAAAGCATGTAATAGGAAGATATCTCCGTGTATTTTTCTTTGTTCATTTAAAAATTTGGTTGGATTTTTAACAAAATCTAATCCTGCTCCTAAGAATGGTATATTTCCTTTAACTATTGGTGGTTGTATTCCCTCTGGTTCACCTATAAATGAATAAATGCATTAAGAGAAAAATTAGCCTAATTTCTTGATTATAAATATTATTTTTGATTATGTCAATTATTTCTATGATCATTATGGATTGATGTTGATTTTTATTTTTTTGAAACGATTATATAAATTTATTTTCACTTTTAAAACAAGGAAATTTAGGGAAATTAATCTTACTAGTTTTCATCTTCTTTTTACACCAAAATACAACATAAATCACAAATGTGGCTATAGTTACAAGCAAAAATAAGAAAATTTCGAAGAGCATTTCAAAATTTTTCTTTTTTTTTTTTATTTTTTTATGAGTTTGAAGGATAATTATTTGGGATTAAAAGATTAAATAGGAAATGATTGTGAATCATTAGATGAAATGAGTCGAACCATTTTAATTGTTTGAAATAAAGAAAATTTTGAAAAAAAAAATGGAGCTCTTTTTGTTGTATACTTCGATATTTTTGGATTCACTATCAGTATCATTCATCATATCTATATTTGGGCCAATATTCAAAAGGTAAAAAAATATTTAACCATCTTCCTTCTAAATCAAATAACGATCAAAAAAAAAAATAACAATAAATCAAATGTAATCAGATTGAATCTTGATCCAATAACATATGGGATAATAAGGTAATATATTTAGACTTGAATAATTATATCTCAAGTTATATAACTTAAATACTCAAAAGGGGAATATATGCATTTAATCAGGTGGTATTTTCTCCCATCATAGGAAGATTAAGTGATAAATATGGAAGAAAAACATTTCTTTTATTGAGTTTTTTGGGATGTGGGATAGGATATTTCATCTTCACCAATTTCGAATCACTCTATTTGATAATCATCTCAAGAATCATCTTAGGAGCAATCAAACAATCATTCACCATTTGTAACACATGGATAGGTATAAAAAAAATATTTTTGTTCTCAAGAAGATTAAATCTTTTTGTTAAAGGTGATCTTTGTACTAATGACAAAGACAAACAAATATCATTTGGGAGAATAAGGTTTGAAATTTTATTTATTGATTTCTTCAAACTTACTGTTTAATTTGTAGGACTGTGGTAACTTTTCAACCCAACTCAATTCTTAATTTAATTCATTTTTTAGATTGGTTTAGGATTTATAGTAGGTAAATATTAGGTTTTTAATTTATAATATCAGAACTTTTTTGATATAGGTCCTTTTATTGTTGGATGGATCTTACCATACACAGGATTTAAAGGTACATTTAGATGATAAAAATACACTTTTTTTATTTATTAAATTGTTTTTTTTTTTAGGAATTGGGTTACTTTCTCTTATTGTGTATTCCATTGGTATTTTTAAAAAAAATATTTTTAAAAACTTTTTTTTATCAATTTTTTAGCCTTTTTAATTGTATTCTTTGGAATGAAGAATGATGTTTCACATAAACCTAAAAAAGAAGAAAAAAATCAATCAACATCAATTTTGGGAGTATTTACAAATCAACTTAAATTGGTGTCTACACTATTGAAGAAAGAAAATGTGGGACATTTATTGATTGTAAAATTTTTCTTTCACTTTAGTATGGGTAATATAATTTTCAAAAAGTAACAACACTAGACATGTCCAAATGTTACAACTTTGTTAGCGGATATAAAATTTTTACTAACATAATTTAAACTGTTGTAATATTTTGGATATCCTCAGAACAACACAAATTTATTTTGAATTTTTATTTATATTAGTAATGGGAAGAGAACAATTTGCGGATTTTATGCAAATGAGATATGGATTGGATCCTAGCAATATAGCTTATATTCTTTCTTATTCTGGTGCAGTAGTGGCAATAAGTGGGGTTACAATAAACTTTGTTGCCAATCTTTTCCAAAACAAAAAAGTTTACATAACAGTATTAGGTAAAATAAGATTTAAAATTATTTTAAAGAAGAAAAAAATTATCTTTCTTTTTTCAAAGGTTCCATTATGATCGTTTTTCAACTGATCATGTCTTTTGGATCAAACATTTATGTTTATTTAGTTTTGATGTTTTTCAGATCTGTTTGCCATATTTCCTTGTCTACTTTCATCATGAGCATTTTTGTCTCCAAGTTGGACAAAGACAAAGGTTTTGGAAACGGAATTAGTGGAACAATAAACTCTGTAGCAGAAATGGGGTGTCCTTTGTTTGCAGGTGTCTTGTAAGATAAATAAACAAAGTTGTAAATTTTTGTTTTTAATTGATTGTTTTTAAATTTAGGATCAAGCTTTTGGGACTGGCTGCTCCTCAATTTATTTCTGTCATTTTTCTTTTGGTTTCATTTATCATTTTATTGAGAAAACAAGATGTTTTTAAATCTACCGAAAAAGTAGAGTAAAAATTTGTATTAAATATAAAAATTTAAATTATTTCATAAACGCCTATTCAATTGTGTATTTTTTGAATGAATAATTGGTTGAGGAAGAGGAATTTCAAAAAAAAATAATTAAAAAAAATTGATTGAGAAAGAAAATAAAAATATACATCATCACTATGCTTGATATTCTTCCAAAACCTTTGATAAAGAAGATATTCTCAAATATTGAAGATATAAAGGATATTTTCTATTGCACCCTTATCAATAAAGAATTATCCAAATTATTCGAAGACAATGATTTTCATACCAAAATCATCATCTCAATCAAGCCAGAGGATGTTGAATTTTATCTGAATATGAATGCATTTATCAGATTTTTGAGAAGATTCAAAAATTTGCAGGAAATGAATTTTGAGAGCAAAGAAAAGCAAGATAATTGTGTTTTGTTTTGTAATTGTAAGGTTGATCAAAATCTATCTATCAATTATCTTTTGTTGTCTCATTTTTGCACGTTGAGCGATTTGAAAATGATAAAGATTTTGTCCAAAACGATAATTAATTTCCAACAAGTGAGAATAAATGGAAATACTTTGATTCACAATGTATCAAGGTATAAAAAATTATTTTTTTGCCATTTTATATTTTTGTTTTTTTTCAACGGAGTTTATTTTTTCCTTTTCAATAAAAATATAACGAGGAATTGATGTGGCCATTAAATGTTTTTTTTTTAAAAAAATCACCATTTAATCATCTTATTTAGAGGTATAAAGAATGTCAAACACAAAGAATTTATTGAAATGGTGCAATATTTGATGGAAAAAGATTGCAATCCAAATGAAAGGAATTTGGCAACATCTGGTTCATTAACTCCATTATCTCTTTGTTTGGTAAAGATTATATATAATCTTATTTAAAATAAAGAAAAAAAAATTATTTTTATTTATTTATTTATATTATTTTATTTATTATATATATCTTTTAAAAAACTAAGAATACAGCTATATTTGATTCAAACAGATCTCCCAATAATCTGAATCAAAATTTGATAGATTTAATCGTTTTTCTATCAAAAGTTACAAAGTTAGATGAAGAAACCACTTCCAATCCACTTTTGTACAAGATTCCACTAACTTACAAAGAATGCTTTGAAAGGTTGTTGAATTCTATGAAGAGTGAAGAACAGAAACTTCAAATAATATCCATTTTACAACAAAATTAAACCCGCTTTTCATCACTTTAAATTTTATTTCAATACAATAGAAGTGAAAACCAAAATAGATTATCAAAAGAGATTTTAAATTTTTTATTTTATTAATTAAATAATATTTATTTTAACTGAAATTTAATATTGCAAAATATCTTTTTTTTTTTATTCCCTCTCAATAATTTTTATAATGGACCTTTTCAAATGAATTAATGCTTGATTTTAAAGTCAATAGATTAATATTAATTATTTTTTTCAATTAGTAAAATAAACTATTTTAATTTTAGTTTTCTTCTGTTTTTATGGAAAAATTTAAAAATAATATAATATTAAAATAACTTTTAAATAAAAAAAAAAAAAAAGAGAATTTGGTTCTTGTGAGAGATTTTGAAAGAATATAAATTCTATTAAATCAGTGGTCGCAATTTTGTTTCAATTGTTCAAATATCTTAAAAAAACAAAAATTTAAAGATAATGAGGGGTGGAATTTTATGTTTAATAGTTGTGATGATGCTTTCATTGTTGGTATTTGGATTGACTGTTGAAAGGATCGAATTTAGAAATAAAGCATCAAGATTGGGATTGGGGGAAACTGTAGAGTAAAAAAATCATTCAAAATCATCTTATTGTGAAAATATAATAAATTATAAATGCTTATTAATGAATTATTTTGAATCAAAATGTTAAGAGTATCCATAACATATCTATCCTTTATTTAATAAACTAAACAATTATTTAATTCTTCATACTTTCCACAAACATAGTATGTATTTATTCGACATATACTTTGATTCAAAAGTATATTTGGTCAATCAAGCAACAAAGAATATAATCCCTTACAATAATTTTGAATTTGACTGGGATATTTTCAATACAAGCAATCCAGAAGGATCTATACCCATTTGTATGGGAAAATCATATTATCTCTGTCCTAGACTTCCTATTGGTAAGTTAAATAATTGAAATTATAGATGTTCACACTCTTTTTTCATTAACAATATTTATTGAAGGATTATTGAATTTGGCAGGGATTTTTAGTTTGAATTGTGGTGGAATACAAATCCCATCACTTCCAGAGCAAGGCAATATCATTAGTTATACAGAGGGTAATATTTCTGTGAAATATTAATTAAAAGATTCAACATTATTATTAATATTTTTAATACATTCTTCACTTAAAATTTTAGGTTATGGTAATATTTCACATTTAAAATGAAAATATTAACCTTTCTTTTGAACTTTGTTGAAAATTCGATTATTTGCTAAAATAGGTGGAAACAACCTTGGTAAAAAACAAATTTTTCTTTTTTAACCTTAAATTTATACACTAAATTAACCTTTATTAATATACCTTTACAGATTTCTTGATACCTTTTCCACCCACAAGTGATCCAATAAAGACATTCGGTACTTATTTTGACATTATTTTAACA